>CM060951.1:19240835-19383335 GCA_030765055.1 Mantis religiosa | reverse complement strand
GTAGTAGTAGTAGTAGTAGTAGTAGTAGTAGTAGTAGTAGTAGTAGTAGTAGTAGTAGTAGTAGTAGTAGTAGTAGTAGTAGTAGTAGTAGTAGTAGTAGTAGTAGTAGTAGTAGTAGTAGTAGTAGTAGTAGTAGTAGTAGTAGTAGTAGTAGTAGTAGTAGTAGTAGTAGTAGTAGTAGTAGTAGTAGTAGTAGTAGTAGTAGTAGTAGTAGTAGTAGTAGTAGTAGTAGTAGTAGTAGTAGTAGTAGTAGTAGTAGTAGTAGTAGTAGTAGTAGTAGTAGTAGTAGTAGTAGTAGTAGTAGTAGTAGTAGTAGTAGTAGTAGTAGTAGTAGTAGTAGTAGTAGTAGTAGTAGTAGTAGTAGTAGTAGTAGTAGTAGTAGTAGTAGTAGTAGTAGTAGTAGTAGTAGTAGTAGTAGTAGTAGTAGTAGTAGTAGTAGTAGTAGTAGTAGTAGTAGTAGTAGTAGTAGTAGTAGTAGTAGTAGTAGTAGTAGTAGTAGTAGTAGTAGTAGTAGTAGTAGTAGTAGTAGTAGTAGTAGTAGTAGTAGTAGTAGTAGTAGTAGTAGTAGTAGTAGTAGTAGTAGTAGTAGTAGTAGTAGTAGTAGTAGTAGTAGTAGTAGTAGTAGTAGTAGTAGTAGTAGTAGTAGTAGTAGTAGTAGTAGTAGTAGTAGTAGTAGTAGTAGTAGTAGTAGTAGTAGTAGTAGTAGTAGTAGTAGTAGTAGTAGTAGTAGTAGTAGTAGTAGTAGTAGTAGTAGTAGTAGTAGTAGTAGTAGTAGTAGTAGTAGTAGTAGTAGTAGTAGTAGTAGTAGTAGTAGTAGTAGTAGTAGTAGTAGTAGTAGTAGTAGTAGTAGTAGTAGTAGTAGTAGTAGTAGTAGTAGTAGTAGTAGTAGTAGTAGTAGTAGTAGTAGTAGTAGTAGTAGTAGTAGTAGTAGTAGTAGTAGTAGTAGTAGTAGTAGTAGTAGTAGTAGTAGTAGTAGTAGTAGTAGTAGTAGTAGTAGTAGTAGTAGTAGTAGTAGTAGTAGTAGTAGTAGTAGTAGTAGTAGTAGTAGTAGTAGTAGTAGTAGTAGTAGTAGTAGTAGTAGTAGTAGTAGTAGTAGTAGTAGTAGTAGTAGTAGTAGTAGTAGTAGTAGTAGTAGTAGTAGTAGTAGTAGTAGTAGTAGTAGTAGTAGTAGTAGTAGTAGTGGGGCTTAGGGGCGCACAACAGCTGAGGTCATTAGCGCCCGAGCTCAGACTAGGTAAAGCCCACCTGAAATGTAAACGCTAAAAACAATAAAATCCACTAAGAGGTCCAAAACCACAAAAAAAAAAAAAAAAAACATAAAAGATGCTCAAACTGTTAAAATAGCTAAAATAGGAATGCCGAGATGAATCTAAAATGAGGCACGGCGAGGGATGTTGAAATCATATGGAACGAAGCATTCCGCTGCGCTGTAAAAAGTCGAAGAGGCCCTCCACAGCAGCAATATCATCCCTCAACATTGCGCTGAGGTTGGATGCCAAACACAAGGAGGAGCGCAACGTTGAGTAAAATCGGCACTCCACTAAAAAGTGCTGCACCGTCAAAGGCTCACCGCAGTGAGACAACTTAGCACAAAAGTGAATTGAGCAGATATTGACATACTGCTTCACTCACACTGTTTTTTCACAGGATATGTTTCAAGAGCTTTTGCTCTTATCATCAGCTGGTACTCGACTAGTGTAAATTTTAGTGGTTTCCTCTTTCTCTGTATCGTCGATAGATGGCATGATGTACTTGTCAAAGATATCTGGTGGTGGAGTTTCAAAATTCATGACTCTATGACAATTTTTGTTAATGAAGATATTTTCCTATATGGAAAGGTCTAATGGGGTGATTTACATATTTTATTAAGGATGTTTCCAAGTTGATGTCATGTCTGGTATTCAAAAAATGAAAAACCACTGCTGATTTTTCTGTTTCACCATTTTTAATGTTTCTTATATGTTCTTTAGTTCTGATGTCAATATTTCTTTTTGTTTTTCCTATATAAATTTTAGGGCAAGTTTCACATTTGATCTCAGAGATTCCTGGTTTTTCTTTGGTAGTAATTGCATTCTGGGGGGGGGGGGGGCTTTTAACAAATTTGTGATATTAAACCTATTTTGAGGTGCAAGAATTATGTTGTGTTTTGAGACATAACACAACATAATTCTTGCACCTCAAAATAGGTTTAATATCAGAAATTTGTTAAAAGGCCCCCCCCCCACAAAAAAAATTCAATTACTACCAAAGAAAAACCAGGAATCTATGAGATCAAATGTGAAACTTGCACTAAAATGTATATAGGAAAAACAAAAAGAAATATTGACATCAGAACTAAAGAACATATAAGAAACATTAAAAATGGTGAAACAGAAAAATCAGCAGTAGCTTTTCATTTTTTGAATACTAGACATGACATCAACTTAGAAACATCCTTAATAAAATACGTAAATCACCCCATAGACCTTTCCGTATGGGAAAAAATCTTCATTAACAAAAATCGTCATAGAGTCATGAATTTTGAAACTCCACCACCGGACATCTTTGACAAGTACATCATGCTATCTATCTACGATATGGTGAAACAGGAAACCACTACAGTTTACACTATTCGAGTACCAGCTGATAAGATCAAAAGCTCTTGAAACATGTCCTGTGAAAAAACAGTGTGAATGACGCAGTGTGTTAATATCTTCTCAATTCACTTTTTTGCTAGGTTCAGACATGTTCAGTATCGCCTACAGCTGCAATAGAGGTAACACACGAGCAACAATATGCGACTTTCATCTCAACAAATATTCAACTGAGGCCTATACAGTGTTACAGGATGCCTGTGGAGAGTCTGTTCTTCCCTACAGCACAGCTCGAAGATGGTTTACAATGTTTAAAGAGCGGAGACAATCAATTTCAAAGGAAGGTGGACACGGTGCTCCAGTTACTGCTCTTACGGAAGAAAACATCTGCACTGCTGCTGCCATTGTGAGAGAGGATTGACAAATTACCTTAAGATCACTTTCTGAAATACTAAACATTTCATTGAGTGTCACCCACACGTTGGTGACAGAAACATTACACATGAGACGTGTTTGTGTGCGATGGGTTCCAAGATGGTTGATTCCTGAACAAAAGGACATTCGCATGCTAGAGGAAGATCCGGAGTTTGTCACATGTAATCACTGATGATGAAACTTGGCTACATCATTTTGATCTTGAGAGCAAACAGCAAAGCTCAATGTGGAAATCTCCTTCATCACCAACCCCCAAAAAAGCAAAAGTGGTTGCTTCTGCTGGGAAAGTTATGGTCATCTCATTCTTTGATATCCATGGAATGGTTTATCAGCATGCTGCACCTGCACACACATCAGTAGCTGGACAATACTACAGGATGTCCTGAAAACATTGCAGGTCCATATCCGGCGCAAAATACCACATTTCCGTGAAGCAGGATGGATGCTGCACCACGATAATGTGCGGCCGCATACTGCCAATGTTGTTGCTGAATATCTTGTGAAACTCAACGTGAAGTGCATTCCTCACCCTCCCTATAGTCTGGCTTTAGCCCCATGTGACTTTTTTCTATTCGCTAACTTGAAGAAACACCTTCGTGGGAGGCATTATTCATCATCAGAAGCAGTGGTAAAGGCTGCGGAGGCAATTTTGAAGGATCTCTCAAAACTGGTTTCCAGCATGTCTTTGAAGACTGGCAAAAATGCTGTGATAAGTGCATCACATTCAGGGGAGACTATTTTGAGGAGGACCATCAAAATTATGAGGATGAGTTGATCATTCTTTATTGAACAGCCCTCATACTTCCAAAGTGCACTCTAGATGCTCTTGGGCTGCAAGACAAGTCTATAGATGATTAGCCATAAACGTTTAGGGAGCATATATCTCTCCCGTGATAAGGATGCTGAATGAATAAAGCTGTGAAAAACCCAACATAATTATATTTTATAGATATGCATTCTGTCAAGAAAGTATTGGGAACTGATCATATAAAAATCTTGTATGAGAGGAAATGTAAAATTATTACTGTAATTAACTTGGTAGATATTTCCTCTATACCCACGCAAAGTTTGATTGTCATCTACCTTCTAGTTTGTTTACAGGATGCCATTTTATTAGTGCATCTCAAAGGTGTTATGTTTTACAATTAATAAAAATATTGAACAAAGAATCTGTCTCAAGTTTTACACTGCAAATGGTTTTTCATGTGCTGAATTGCCAAACATTATAGAGTTGTTCATGGAAATTAATCGTTTCTTCACACTAGCCATACTAGAGGGGACCCAAAAGAAACCTGACTCCAAAGGCACTGCTACTCATAGACATAGTGCAGGGTTCTCATGCTAGATGGTGTTAGAAGAGACCTTCATGAAACAGCTGTGCAGACGGAGTCAGTGTAGAGCTGAACGTGCAAGTGTGGTATTGTGTTTCTCTGACTGTTGGCGGGTTACCTCTGCGAAGTCGTTATGGCAACTTTAAAAGAACAAAGAGTGTGTGTGAAATTTTGTTTCCTGCTTAAAAAAAACTGCAATGCAGACACCAAATGCTTCAGGAAGCTTTCCAGGAGGACGCTATGAGCCGCACACAGGTTTTCGAGTGGTTTGGGCGCTTTAAACGTGGTTAGATGTGTGTTGAAGACCAAGCTCATTCTGGACACCCTTCAACATCACAAAATGAGAACATTGAAAAGGTTCGCCAAAAGATCAACGAGGATCATCACCAAACGATCGACCAAATTTCAGCAGCGACAGGAATCAGTTGGAGCTCATGCCAGTGGATTTTGAGGGAGGATTTGCACGTGACACGTGTTGCTGCTAAATTTGTTCTGCGCCTTCTCACACAGGAGCACAAAACCATCCGCATGAATGTGTCAGGACTTGAAAACAGAGATTGCACGTGATCCAAACTACTTGAACAAAGTCATTACAGGGGATGAGAGTTGGTGTTACGGGTATGACCCAGAAACCAAGCAAGCGTCAAGCCAGTGGAGGACTCCCAACTCGCCCAGACCAAAAAAGCAAGGCAATTGAGGTCAAATGTGAAGACGATGATCATTGTCTTTTTTGATGTTCGTGGAATTGTGCATCGGGAATTCGTACCCCCTGGCCAGACTGTTAACCAGCACTTTTACTTGGATGTTTTAAGGCGTCTGCAAGAGGATGTCAGTAAGAAATGCCCAGAACTTTGGCAATCAGGTGACTGGTTTCTGCATCACGACAACACTCCAGCACACACGGCCTTACCAGTGACCCACTACCTGGCATCTCAGAGGTGATCTGTCGTTCCCTACGCTCTGTATTTGCCGGACCTAGCCCCATGTGACTTTTTCCTATTTCCACGAAAACACGCTAAAAGGGGAGCGTTATGACAATGTGGAGGGGGTAAAAACAGCTTCGCAAAGGGCACTGGACAATATCAAACTTGAAGAGTTCCAAACATGCTTCCAAGAGTGGGAAAAGAGACTTGACAAGTGCATCGCATGTAATGGAGAGTATTTTGAAGGTGACTGAAGTAATTGTGTAAAAAGGTTCATCAATAAAGTTTTTATGACAACAATCCGGTTTCTTTTGGGTCCCCCCCTCATATATAGGCTAAGGTTTTGGGTAGAGTCAATACGTATATATGAAGCTATTAACAGTGAAGCAAACATATATACTAAAATACAATAAATTGTAACACTAATAATTTGTAATAATTTGAATTTTTTTAATGCTGTGGATGATTTATTCACGAAATCGTGATCCTATTTAATTTGTAAGAAATACAGTCATCATTTCTTAAAAGATAAATGAACGTTTTCAAGTTACAAATTATTGTATTTGTGTATAGAGTCAAACTGGAAAATTCAATGTCACAGCCGGGAATTGAACCATGGATCTCCTGGTTTCCGTCCAGTCGCCCTTAACCATTGAGCTACCATGGCCAATGTGCCGTCATGACATTAAAGTCTCCACTTGACTCTATATTTTCCCAGTAAACCACTAGGGGCTCTTGTATTCGAGATACACAGTTCGTGCAGACTTACTATTGTAAATACTTGAGTCTCAGGCTTCATCATTAAACTCTTATTATTTATGTTAATTGCTGGAAATTAATCATTTTTCATTAGCCGGGTATAGGATAAGGTTTTGGGTAGATAAGAGTCAAACTGAAAAATTCAATGCCAAATAAAATTACAACTTAGGTTAGGGAACAACTGGTAGGTAGTTACCGAGTGCTAGGTCTGGCGAACAGGATGGATGTTCAAGCAATTCAAACTTTTAATTCACACATTTTTCCTACTGCAATGACTGGATGACGGACCAGAGCATTGTTGTAAAGAAACAAGGTTTTTTCTTTGCCAAATGAGGTCTTTTTCATTTCATCACTCGAACATTGCAATAAGCTTGTATAGTAGTTACCAATGATACCTTTACCCTTTTCCATGTAATCAATAAAAATTATTTCCTGTGCATCCCAATAACCTTGTAAGCTGACAAAATTGACTTCATTCCAATGTGTAAGGACTA
Source organism: Mantis religiosa (assembly GCA_030765055.1). Lineage (NCBI taxonomy): Eukaryota > Metazoa > Arthropoda > Insecta > Mantodea > Mantidae > Mantis > Mantis religiosa. The sequence goes on along the minus strand of CM060951.1, from coordinate 19,376,820 downwards.
TGATAAAATGAAGCACAAAATTAATATAATTTTGAGTCAAACTAATACTCAATGCTCCACTTACTGCTAGTATTTACCTAGAACGCATTTCGTTAGGATCTTCCTAACATCATCAACAGCTGATGATGTTACGAAGATCGTAACGAAACGCGTTCTAGGTAAATACTAGCAATAAGTGGAGCATCGAGTATAAGTTCGACTCAAAATTATATTAAAATTGACTTCGCCTTTTTTGGAATTGGTTCATCTGGCACAATCCACAGTTCTGATTGTGATTTACTTTCTGGACAGTGGTGATGTATCTAAGTTTCATCCATGGTAATGAGATGTCTCGAAGACTCACTGGTATGTTTATGGTAGAGCTCCAAATTCTTAACAGAAATAGTTTTTCTTTGCAACTTTTGATCGGGTGTCAACAAATGTGGCACCCATCTTGCACAAAGTTTGTGAAAGCCCAAAACATTAAAATATTACCTGCATGTTCTTTTGATATGTTTACAGCCTCTGCTATCTCAAACAGCTTTAATCTGCGGTCTTTCAGTACTAAACAATGAATTTTTTCAATGATCTCTGAAGTTGTGACTTCCATATGGAGTCCAGAGTGAGACATTACTAGTGCTCATACGTCCCATTTTAAACTCTGCAATCCACCTTTTACTCATTGTATATATGAAGGGGCAGAATCTTTCAATTTACTGCCCATTTTCTCCTTGATTTCTTCAAGCGTTAAGCCTTTCAGATGCAAGTACAAGGCATGTCGGTAAAATAAGGTCTCCAAGGTGCTGGAACCGTGAGCTACACTATTACACGAGATCACTGGCGTGTAGCTTGATTTCACCCCTTCAAATCCCCAACACAACGAACCCATTGCAACCATTAGTCTTGGCTGGGCAGCCGTTTGCGATGGAGCTTCCTATCACTTCTGCCGCCAAGTGCGAGTTGCGTGCAGTGATCCATTTTTTGAGTACCAAGGGCACTACGCAAACTGAAATTCATCGTCAGTTATGCAAAGTTTATGGGCCACAGTGTATGGATGTCAAAAATGTGCGAAAGTGGGTCAGAGAGTTCAAAGACGGACGTACAGACATCCATAATGAACAGCGTTCTGGTCGGCCTTCGGTTTCAGCCGAAACAATTGCAAAAGTGGAGCAAGAAATGCTTAGAGATCGGCGTGCGACATTTTGCAAGCTGTGCGAACTTATCCCTGAAGTCAGTAAGACTATGATTGACACCTGGGAGGAAAACATTTCCAGACCGACGATGATTTGAAAAATGAGGTTGAGTGCTACCTGCGCAACTTGACGGGAGAGTGCTATGACATGGGTATACAAAAACTGCCACAGCGCATGCAAAAGTGCATCAATCGCAATGGTGACCATGTTGAAAAATAGCTGTAAATTCCGCCTTTTCATCAATGTGACATTCATTGACAATAAACATGTTGACTATATTAAATAAAATTGGAGACCTTATTTTACGGACACGCCTCGTATTTAATCACTGCTCGTTTTTCCAAATCATCTGTTTTCATGAAACCTCTACACTTGTCTCGTTTAAAATGCTGTCATTCAAAAACTAAACAAGCTATTTACCTGTAGCTCTGGATACAAACTAGTCTAGAGTTTATATGATGCTATCTGTCACATTGGCCCAGTGAGACCCAGGACTTATCAGCCGACCCTATATTTGGAGGTAGATGTTTTAATCCATTCATGGATTACTTATATTATATTAATGATCTTGATGAAGAAAAGGGGAGATGTGTAAGGAGAAATATTGAACAGTAGAGTTAAGAAAATCAAGATACAGTGAAACAGGTGGACACGGATAGACAAAAATTTGGCAAACAGCAAAAACAAATGGATGATAGTCAAGTAAAAGGAAAGCAATTACTATTAAAAGGTGCAGTTCAATGGCAGCCCAAGAGTATTTGCTTTGTTACTTATATATCAGCATAACTGTTACATGTCTCAATCATTTTAAATCACATTAACCCCTTAATGCAACATCAGCTACCCAGAGTCTGTTTTTTACAAATCCTTTGATATGCAGAAGAAAATAAAAGGTAATAGCTTGTACTCACCACAAAGAACATTTGCCTGCTATCTTTATGTGGTAGAATGAATAATCTCAGAACGGTGGACATTGGTATCTTATAATCAAAAGTTTTACCATGAAGTTGGAAAAATGTATGAAATATCTTGATGTCATATCGGCCACTGCAAAAATAAAATAAATTTTAGTAAACAAGTTTGCTCTTTAAAAATATGACAAGGGAAATATTGCCAAGCATTTGAATGTATCAGCAAATTTAATTAAGTAAAACAGCAGAATGTTAAAGAAATTATTATGATCATACCGAGGTGTGAGGCATTGAATTTCTTTGAATGTTGTAATTGCATCACCAGACAAGCTGATAACACTTGCTTGTTTCATCACCTGTAACACACAAATAGACAAATTAATATATTACAAAAAGAATGAATTTCAGGTTGAATTATAAAATAATTGATAGCTTCGAGATTTATGACTCATATATAAATTCATAATTGATAGCTTCTTTGGGGATAAGTGACTGAAAATCTATATTTGTTTTTCTCTGTGATACAATACATCATTTTGCAAGAAGTCATTGTTTTTAAAACGAGGGTCAAAAACTAAGAAATTGACTGTGCATTAATTAAAAATATACTGAGTCGACTGAAACCCTATGTACTTCACATACCACGAAAGTTCTTTCAACGTGTTTCACCTCCACTTGTCGACAATTACTTGATAATGCTTTCAGAGGTGAAACAGTTGAAAGAAAATTTGTGGTATGTGAAGTACAGTGTGTCTCAGTCAACTCATAGTATAATTTTAATTATTACATTACTTCACACTTCAAGCTGCAGGGAAACAAAGTAACTGTATAGAGAAAAAGGTGGGTGTAAGACAGTAATGTAAACTGAGTCCGGTGCTATTTAACCTTTTTATAGATGATATTCTAGAGGAGATTGCTAAAAATAGGGTTCACTCAACAGTTATTCATAACAAAGAAATCCCAGGGTTGTTATTTGCAGATGACTTAGTAGTTGGTTCTATATCTGTTGGAGGGCTGAGAAGAACAATTGAAGCAATAAGTAGTTATTGCCAAAAATGGGGGTTGAGAGTTAATGAAAAGACAACGAAGATCATAATTTTTAAGAAAGGTTATAGATTGCGTAAAGATGAGAAATGGGAGATAAATGGAAGAGAAATAGAGGTTGTAAAGAGATTTGATTATTTGGGGATAAGACTGAGATGTGATGGTAAATAGACTGAACAGAAAAAATTGGTTCTAGCAAAAGGTAAAATGGCCATGAGTATTGTAAGAGCATGTTAAAGGAAATTACCTGACATTAATGTCAAATAGCTGGAAAGGATTTTTACTGCCATAGTAGGAAATAAGATGTTGCATGGTGCAGAGATATGGGGAGTGGATGAAGCATGGGAAGAGGTGGACGTTATTAACAGATCCTTCTGTAAATATATTTTGGGCTTACTGGTAGCGTCACCTAATGGGGCAGCACAGTTAGAGTTGGGAAGACATTCAACAAGGGTTAAAATTGTCTCAAGGGTATTGAAATATCTATACAGAGTTGCCAATTTGCAGGAAAGCAATATTATCAAGGAATGTTTTCTTTTGCAGATGAGAAGCAAATGGGGAGAGTCTTGGGCGCAAAAAGTAAGGGAACTGATGGAACATATAGGTATGGGACATATTTGGAGAAACAAGGAGTATCATTTTAGGGACTTTTGGAAAGAGGTAGAATTAACACTGGAAGATTTAGATAGCCAAGTTATATTTACCAGTGTAAGGGAGAAAAGATCATTGAGGAATATAGGGAAATAAAGACAGTGTGGGGGAGGGAAAAGTACATAGATGTATGAGAACGATTTGCTTGGGCAAGGACAGGGGTTAGAAATTTGAAAGGTATTAGATATGATAAGGATACAGGGAAATGCCCAATGTGTAGAGAAGAGGATACAGATTGGCATAGTATACTGCAAACAAAGATATGGAGAGAACAAATTTGGCAACAAAAGTGGGACAGTTTTAGGGAGGGGGAGATGTATAATAATAAAGAAAATGTTATTGGTAAAAGGAGACAAGAATGTAAGAAATATAGGTGAATATCTGGGGAAAGTTAGAGAGAAATGGTTAAGATTGATGAAGAATAACTAATAATTAAGGGCTGAAAATCAAGAACAAGGGATACAAGGAAGAGGAGGGTCATCAATACACGGAAAACCAGGGGTTATGTGTATTGAGACCGAGACTTGAGGCAAGCAGGTAGGAAGGGTATGTTAAATGTGAATAAGTCATTTTGTTATTGTGTAAAAGAAATGTTACAAATGTCAATGTATCAATGAAAACGTATGTAGAAGAAAGATGAGAAATAAATACAAATACTTCAAAATGTTAATTCCAATTTACCTTTTCAAATTAGCTGTGCCTGTTTGCATCCTTGGTGCTCATTTATCATAGAAAGGTGCAGATGAAATTATATAACATTTTTACAACTACTTTTAAAGGCTTTACTTAGCCATGTTATTAAAAGAGATGCTGTCATTGTCCATACAAGTTTGATACCTCTTTAGGAAAACTAACCGTCACTCACTTTACTTCACGAAATGCTAGCAATTTCCTGGCAGATATTTTGTTTTAATTCTCCCAGAATGTGTGGATTTGTAGACATTTGTGGACGTCTCAATCCTCTGACCTAACCTCCTGCGATTTCTATCTCTGGGGTAACTATAACAAAGTTATAGTGAAAGACAAACTCACACATTCTGCAAGAATTAAAACAAAATATCTGCCAGGAAATTGCCAGCATTTCTCAACGTGAACTACAGCGAGTAATGGATAGTTTCCAAAAGGGGTGCCAAAAATGTATGGTCAACAGTAGACATTTTCACCATCTCCTCATAAAGCTGGTAAGTAAAGCCTTTAAAAGTACTTTTAAAAATGTTGTATGGTTTCAACCGTACCTTTCTATGACAGTGGCAGTCAGTGACAAGCACCAAAGATGCAGACAGGCAAAACACAGCACAGCTGGTTTGGAGACTTTTTACTTTCACAGTAGTTTAGATAGAGGTTTCTAGTTTGTATTTGATGTGTCAATGCAGTTTAAAAAGTCAAACCTATCAATCCTGGCAGTGTACTTGAATAGTGGAATATCAAAGGGAACTCTGCTATTTTTGTTTTAATCCAAAGGCACATACCTGCTGGTGGAATGCTTCTACTGGATCCACATCCCCTGCCAATTCACTACTTGGAATGTGAAACCTCATCTCCATCAAGCTCACTGGCGCATCATCATTCTGTTACAGAATACAATTTACACATTATATTCAAATTAAAACACAAATGAACTTAAGAGGAAAATGCAATATTGTCACATATAGGGTTTTGATTATTCTAAGTTCATTAATTTCATTATAAAAGTTTTGTAATTATTAGCATTGTAGTGAAGTGCTCCCTGCACAGAACTTTGTAAACCATTTCTAGAAAAGTCTGGAACAATTTATGTAGCATGATGCATCATGCAGTACAGATGAGTACGTCATGGATGGTAGCATCAGCATATCAGTGGACAAGCTATACTGGTCACCAAACTAGAATGTGATTGACAGTAAGCAAATGGAAGAATGCTTTAAATAAATGGGAGGGGATAAGTATGTCATAACGGTTGACATAGTAACAATTAGAGGGACCAATTAGGGTCGAGACATTTCCATGACATTAAGATGCTAAACCTTGGTTACCGATATTCTAACACGTGCTCAGCATGACGTGCGAGTGAGTTACGCAAACACTGCAGTAAACACAATCAATTGGTAGATAGAGTCAACATGAAAAATTCAATGCCATGGCCAGGATTTGAACCATGGATCTCCTGGTTTCCATCCAGTTGCTCTAACCCATTGAGCTACCATGGCCAACATGCCGTAGACCACTAAGGGGCTCTCGCATTCGAGATACATCATTAGTGGCGACTTACTATCGTAAGTACTTTAGTCCCAGGCTTCATCATTTAACTCTTATTATTTTAGTTAATTGATGGAAATTAATCATTTCTTCATACTAGCCATATATAGGCTAAGGTTTTTGATAGATAGTCAACATGAAAAATTCAATGCTATGGCCGGGATTTGAACCATGGATCTCCTGGTTTCCATGGCATTGAATTTTTCATGTTGACTCTATCAAAAACTTTAGCCTATATATGGCTAGTATGAAGAAATGATTAATTTCCATCAATTAACTACAATCCCTTGGTGTTTGTTTCTCTTACTGATAGTGCTGCATAAACAGAATGCCTTCACATATATGCTGCTGTTAATAAAACAGTTAGAGATCCTTTACTGGCAAGTTATTTTGCATTTTACTTGTGGCAATTTGCCTTGGTTTACCTGTGTCCGAGTCCAGATATGTGTGCATGTGTTGTGATCATTTGCAATTGTGTTTTAATGAATGTTCAATTATGTTTAAAAATAGTGACAAGCAAAAATCTGAACGTGCTCAGGAACCAAATAAAACTATATTTGGTAAAGGTGTTCCAATTAAAGGACAGGCACGGGAAATAATATGCTCTGTGAGAGAATACTTCAAAGAGGAAAAATTGAAAGGGGAGTCTTTTGGCTCAGGCACGGGCTGCTCGGCCACCTGAACCACCAGGTCAGGAACACATTCTGATTCACACGATTAAGTTGGGCCACTGTAATGTTTCCAATTTCATTTCTAATTTTTTGGTTTAACTCAGCCAAAGTATGATGATTTGCATCATAAACTTTGTCTTTCAGACTACCCATAAGTAAAAATCACACACTATTAGATCAGGGGAGTAGGAGGGTCATACACCAGCACCAATCACTCTCGTATGCAGCTGTATGAGCAGTAGCAGAATCTTGAAACCACCCATATGACAGTTCATGATAAAATGGATCAAAATGTTATTTCTGTTCTTCTCTATATTTACAGTCTGCTCATAGAATATTGGACCGATTATGCGTCTAGCGCTAACAGCACACCAAACTCCAACTTTCCGATCATAATGAGGGTTTTCTTGAACGTGATTTAGATTTTCAGAGGCCAAGCACTGACTGTTATGAGTGTTGACATGACCAGTAAGGTGCAACCATGCCTCATCGGAAAAGAACAGAAGCCGTGATCAATTAAACCGTCATTCACTGATGACAGAAACCATTCCCAATAATGCATTCGTGATACTGGGTCACTTTCTTTCAAAGTATGGACACTTGTACAACTTATATGGTTTTAGTTTTAATAATTTTGTTGTTCTAAATTTAAAGTGAGTCGATTAATGACACTAAACAACACTTAGTTTTAAATTTCCCGGAACATGTTTCAGAGGCTATTTTCCTCCATTGTCAACCAGACACCAACTGGTTCTCAGTGGTGTAGAGGGCAATATTTTGTCGTAGGTCTCCTCTGGTGGCGGTTCGAGTAACTTGCTGAACAAATCTTTCTGGAGGATGTCGAAATTGTATACTTTGTTCCTATTTTTTGAAATGGAGATTTGTTCCCATGTTCTATTTCAAAAAACTAGAAACAAAGTATTCAATTTCGACAACCCCGATTAAGATTTGTACAGCAAGTTCCTCAAACTGCCATCAGAGGAGACTTACAACAAAATATCATCAGCTACACCACTGAGAACAGTCGATGTCCAGTTGACAATGGAGCAAAATATCCTTTGAAACATATTCCGGGAAATTTAAAACTAAGTGTTGTTTAGTGTCATTAGTCAACTCCCTTTAAATTTAATTCATTACAACACTATTTTTAATACTTTCATGAAGGGAATTGTTTTATGTTCAGTTAACTCTGAAACTCCCACCTGTTATGCCAATTATGGGGTGGGTTTGGTTGATGAACACTCAAAACATTTGCCTATGTCATCTAACTTTTGCTCTATTAACGTTTACACTTTCATTTTTTGTTTGCCACAGAACCAGTAGTTTTGAATTTCTTCACAATCTCTGAATTATAAATCTGGAAGGAGACACTTCACCAGGGAATCGGCAATGCACATAAAAGGTTCGCGCATAGGATAATGCGGCTTGTTTACATAAAGATAACAGGCGGACAGTGCCTGCATAAGCAGATAAACATAGCGCAGATAAAGGTCTGCGAAACAAACAAACACAGATAAGTGACGTAACTGGAACATTCTAGTGATATCTCAATTGACAGATAAAAGTTTTTCTTTATTGTTCCGGAAATATCTCGAACTTAGGGATGAGGTATTTAAGGAAGTGCCGACTTGCCAAGAGTTAGTGGTAAACAGAGTGAGTTAGCAGAGAACAGCTGAGCAAGTTGCAAGTTGTGAAACAAGAGTTGTTGTAAGACATGTAAAAACAGTGAGTTGACTTGTAAACAAGAGTGAGTAAGCAGAGAACAGCTGAGTGTGTTGTAACGAGAGCTGTTTGCTACTGTCACTGAACTTGGAAGATTGTGTTGTGATATGTGATGTAACACTGCTGCTACAGAGTGTATTTCTACGCAAATAAAGAACATTTACAATTTCGGCAAATTGGACTTTTAATTCTACAAACCCACAAAGTCACAATACTCTGTGCAAACACAGCTTGGTGATTCCCATTTATAATAACTTTTACACAGAGAGTGCACTGGTGTAGAGTCAAGCTCCTGTTTATGTTGGTGGCTGGTACAACACTAATGATATAGAATAAAAAGAAGTATTTCAGAAAGTGGAGTGCCATTGTTACTAAAATTAGGCAAGTGAGTCAACCTTGTATATACTTTTCTGAAAAAACAGGACCTCTTGATGAATTTTGAAATTCCCGCCGTAGATGATGTCATCAAACTTACCAGGACGTTAGATGGCAGCACAACACCAAGCCAGATGCAGACACCGGATGCATCATCAGTCTACCACAGAGCTGACGATAGGGGAGAAGTCCCCAGAAACTAGTCTTCATAAAAAACTTGTAAGTGGAGAAAAGTATATACAAGGTTGACTCACTTGCCTAATTTTAGTTACAACACTAATGAGTTGACTGTATTCCACTAGCCCCATGCACAACGTCCAGCAAGGACATAGGAGAGACGAAACAATCTGTGCTCTGTTAGGTTTTAAATGAAGAATCCTGTAGTACAGAAAGTAAAAACAAGTACTTTTACATAAATACAAAATCATCTTTCTTACCTGATGGAATTCCAGTGTAACTTCATTCTTTCCTGTTGTGCATTGGGAAACATGATTTAAAGGTATTTCAAAGGCAGTTGTAGACCCAATATCAAAGCTTAACACTGCACCATTGAACTTTGCTGTTCCCCAATTCCAACCTTTTAAACAAAGCTCCTTTTCCAACATCTCTTTCTTGTAATTTGTTGAAAAAAATTTAGCAATTTTTTCTTGTTCCTGTAAAAATGCAATGCAAGAATTTCAATTATTTAAACTGATTAGAACTTATTAAATCACAATAACATACAAATGCTCAAATTACCTCTGCAACTGAAAGTTTTTTCAGCTTCATGCAGAAAGCAGTGTCCCAAACTTTTCACACTTACAAGATGCATTATTACAGCACTCCTTAAGGATTCAAAATGCTTTCTCATTATTTTAAAATAGTGTAGAGAAATTGTTTTTAATTGTTCCACCACTTATATCATACTGCCTTTAACTGCAATGGTGTTCACTTGCATACAGCTGTCATTTGATATCTGGCTCTTCTTTGGATTTTATACCTTACATACCTATTCGCATTTTAAGACTGGGGAGAACTGAGAAAATTTTGGTCAGAGAAAAATTTCCAACCCTAGCCAGAATCAATACATGCACGTGGCTCAGAGCCTGTATCCGTACAAAAGGTGGCTATTTCAAAAAGTGATTGGTGCTGTGTGTAATGAATGCCTGTAGGTACAACTTACTAAAGGCCAATTGAAATATTTTGCATGGTATTTGCATATTTCACTTTTCAAATTGTAACAATATTTATGGCTAGACTAGGTACATTTCTGGAAGCCAAATATACATTTTTCTGCATTTCATGATGATTAAGATTTTGCAAAGCCAATTCCATAATGTCACTCATTGTATTCATACAAATATATTTTTATTTATAAATATTAAAAGCAGAAGCATTATTAACAGTGAAGTATTCTTCATATTTAAGTTTGAATTTATGAGTCACTATGTTTACACTCAATCTTCACTTACTTGTTGATGTATAATTGAAACGTTTTCAAGATCATTCGATCTCATCATCAGCTGTTTGGTGACTCAAAGTCACCAAACAGCTGATGATGAGATCGAATGATCTTGAAAACGTTTCAATTATACATCAACAAGTAAGTGAAGATTGAGTGTAAACATAGTGACTCATAAATTCAAACTTAAATATTTTTATTTATTCAATGTTGAAATGTTTTTCTTCTATTTCCTCATGGAAGAATTTTGCCAATATCTGAAGCACTGAGTCAGCTATGAAATAACATTTTAACATTCTCAACAATATTATGTAATTACTAAATACTTTAAATTTATATATTTTATTTCGCCTTCATATACAAATTAACTTTACAAGCAGTTTGATCATGAAACTTAAAACACTTGAACTATTATTCAAAATTTAATTTGTTAAGATTTAAGCTTGTTTCATCAGTACAAGCTTTAATTATTGTGAATTAAACAGTTTTAAAGAATTTACAATTCACAAGGACTTCTATATAGCCTGAAGCATGAATGGTGATATTTTTTAATACTTCAGGTATATGTGAATGAAAATCTCATGTCTAACTGTATGCCTTTATACAATTCATATTAAAATAAGTACGAGAGTTATGCCAAAAGTTTTTAGCAGAGATTCAAAAATACATTTTATTTACAAACTATTATAAATTTTCAAAATACTCTCCATGAGAAATTATACACTTTTTCATCCTTTGAAACCACTTAGAATATGTTTCAGTCCAAGCTTTTTTAGAGATGTCACTTAGAGCACTGTTGTATACTGCAATAGCCTCTTCATCGGATGAAAAAACTGCCCCCGTACATTTTCCTTGGTCTTTGGGAACAGGAAATAGTCACATGGGGCCAGGTCTGGTGAATAGGTTGGGTGAGGTAAGACTCACACTTTCTTCTTCTCCAGGAAGTCCATGCTTCTGGCAGCCAGGTGTGATGAGGCATTGTCGTGATGCAGATGACCACTCTTCATCTTGCCCGCCTCGGTAGCATAGATGGTAGCATGTCTGCTTCACGTTTAAAAGGTCCCAAGTTCGAATCTCAGTCAGAGTGAGTTACCTGGATAAGGTTTTTCCGGGGTTTTCCCTTATCCTTAGAGATGAATGTAGGGTAACTCTAAGCTCCATGGACCCCAGACGCATTGAGCATCATTTCACCCATTTCATTCATCATCCGATATGACTAAATGTTGGAAGATGTAAATTAAAAAAAATCCCTCATCTTGGGATGCTTTGCCCTCCATGTTGCAAAGACTTACGGCAAACATTCAGTCACATACCACTCTGCAGTGACTATGGCATGTGTCCAAGGTCACAGAGGTGAGATAACCCATATTGGTGAAGAAAGTGGCCACCATCTTCTTTCCAGAGCATCTAGTTCTCCGAGTTTTCGTGGGTGATTCCTGACCTAGAATGCACCAACTGCCTCTTGGTTTCAGGGTCATAATGGTACACCCATGTTTCATCACCTGTGATGATATTGTAAGTGACTTTGGACCGTCCTTGGTCAAATTTTTCAACCATAATTACACAAATATAAATATTTGTTACAAAGGCTTCATTTATCTTAAGAAATTGGTGTTAATACTTCTTTCTAATGGAGATTGATTTCACAAAGAGATTGTTTGTATCTTCATTCCACAAACAAACTCTGTTGTCAAGGATTCTGGTTACCATGTTTTTCTTATGTTTTTTTAGTATTACCAACATCTGAAAATGAAACAAACCTAAAAAGAGAATCAACTGCTGGTATTTCAAAATTCATTACGCGATGTTTATTTTTAAAAATAAATCTCTTTTCCCAAACTAATAAATCTAATCTATCGGACCATTTAATTGTTTTAATAATTTAACTTCTGGATTTATTTCATGGTTAAATGACCAAAAATTATCTGCTACGGCCGATTTATCAGTTTGTTTATACTTAATGTTACGAAAATGTTCTTTCATTCTGGCTATTTAACCATGAAATAAATCCTGAAGTTAAATTATTAAAACAGTTAAATGGTCCGATCGATTTATTAGTTTGGGACAAGACATTTATTTTAAAAAATAAACATTGCGCAATGAATTTTGAAATACCAGCAGTTGATTCTCTTTTTAGGTTTGTTTCGTTTTCAGATGTTGGTAATACTAAAAAAACATAAGAAAAACATGGTAACCGGAATCCTTGACAACGGAGTTTGTTTGTGGAATGAAGTTACAATCTATTTATGAAATCGATCTCCATTAGAAAGAAGTATTAACACCAATTTCTTCAGATAAATGAAGCCTTTGTAACAAATATTTATTGCTTCATTGTAGCTAGCTTCATTTTCTATGTAATCAGTAGCTTTCAAGCATAAATTTACACCAATACACTCTTGCATTCTTTTGGGCTTCTGTCAGGGAATGTAGTACCCAACCACACATCTCTTGGTTAGGCCTAAATAATCATGAACAATGGTCTGTGCTGCAGTCTACCCAATATTTAGGGCCCCTTCATCATCGCAAAATGTGAGATGAGGATCCTCTTGGATAATTTCCCTCACAGCATCAACATTTTCTTGGGTCACTGCTGTTGTGGGGCGACCACGACGAGGTTCATCTTCAAGAGACTCTCTGCCCCTTAAAAATTCACGGAACCAATTTCCAACAGTGACCCTAGATGGGGCACACTCACCAAAAAACATGTTCTAATGAAGAGTGGCATTCTTCTGCATTTAACTTCTTTTTGAAGTCATAAATCATTGCTCGGAAATCACGACACGACAGATCCACCTTGCACTGTGTCTGACTCACCACTAACTGCGTCTTCACTCGCTGTCCACGCATGGCTCTGGGTTGGGGGGACCGCTACAAGCATGCTCCAAGGTCAAAAAACATCGCTCTTTCAAACTACAATAATGTCATGGTTAACAGATTTTCTGTCTTAGTGCTGCTAAAAACTTTCGGCACGGTCATCGTATAGGTACATGATAAAAACTAAAGCACTGAATATTTATTGGCATAATCCTGAACATGAAAGAGTTCAAATACACTTGTTTAAGAAATAAATATACAACCACGTAGTATTTTAACTGCAACTAGTCACACACTTACAGTGAGCCTTAATTCATCTATTTTACACTTACCCCTTCCTTAAAGCCACCAAACCTATGCAAGGTTCCATTTTTAAGGAATATTCTAATTCCCCAAGTTCCAACAAGCCGTTGCCAATTCACTAAATCCAGATCTGAGGCACTGATCTGTTCAACCTTTCCTGTTTTGCTGTTCTTGAAGATTATCTGCTGATCAGTTAGCTTTAGTTTACCAGGGCACTAAAGAAGAAAACATTTAAAATTAATAATTAAAAAAAGCAGTAAAAACTGTTAAAACAGTACAAAGGGAAATGTGATTATGCAGTTCTTTGACATACTGTCTTAGAGTGCACGACTGGGGGAGAATCGTCTTAATTTTTAGTGCATTTCTTGCATTAACTCCTCCTTATGTTGAATTACGGTATGTGCCAAAATATACAGTACTCATTTTCGCGCTGTACACATGTGCACGCCTGAACATCTGCATGTTGTTACATCTCCATGATGTATAGTTAGTTGTTGTGCTCTGTGATTGGAAGTGACAATGGGTCTCGCGACAGAGGAAAAAGTGTTTATAGTGGAGTATTATTTTCGCTCGTATGGAAACGGTTGTCAAGGCGGGTCGAGTTTAAAGTTTATGGCAGAGCAATATTGTGAACACTTTAATAAGCCAGCACCTCGCAACACAGTTATGCTATCTGTTATTAAAAAATTTCATTGTACGTGTAGTGTATTGTGTCAATGTAAGGGAAAGTCTGGTAGGCCAGTAACTGTGTCCACAAAAGAAAATCATGGATATGTCCTCAATCAGGTGTTGCAGTCTCCAAAGCGAAGCCTTCAGCGAACATCAGCAATATGTCACTTCGACGATTGTTTAAAGACATAGGTGGATTTCCGTACCGAATACAGGTTGAGCAACGACTGACGGAGCATGATAGGCATGTCAGGGTAGAATATTGTGCACGATTTTTGGCCATGTAGTACGAGAATCCAGATTTCCTGTTCAACGTGTGATGCTTACATGTGGGGAATGTTAAAGGAGAAAGTTTTAACTATCCAGATCCACCCAAAACTGGTCTGCATTACATCAGAAGATTGTCTCGTTCTTCGGGACTCTGCAGCAACCTCATCCCGGAATATGTTGGAAAATCTGCGTGATTATTATGAACACTGCCTACAGAGCAATGGAGCACATTTTGAACATATTCACTATCATCTCGATACGTACAGTAATGACAATTAGAACATAATTTCCAGTACTGTATATTTTGGCACATACTGTACTTTCATGGTACTGGTTGTTACTTGCAAGTGATTGTGAGGCTAATAATTAGTGGTTTTAGAATAGTTCCAAAATGTGTATAAAGTAAGACCTCATTAATCTGTATCAATTGGGGTTCAATGTTGTCTGGATTATCAAAAGTCTAGATAAGTGAAATGAACACCACAGAGAAAAATTGTGAATGTACTGTATAATTGTATTAGAATGTAAGATACAATAGGCCCACCTCATTTTAATTACACAATCTTTATTTGTTTGGTTTGAAGAAACTGTCAATTTTCTTTTGTGGTTTATCACACATCTCTTTCACAATGAGATCATGAAGGCTCCTCATATGATGGCAGAATGCAGAAATCTGTTGGTCAGTTTTCTTGACGTTTATTAAACAACTCAAATGCTTTTAGTTAATTGATGGAAATTAATCATTTCTTCACACTAGTCGTATATAGGCTAAGGTTTTTGATAGAGTCAACATGAAAAATTCAATGCCACGGCTGGAATTTGAACCACGGATCTCCTGGTTTTTGTAAGTACAGCAAACATGTAAAATAAGCTTTCTGGTTTATAAGAGAAGCAAATAAAGATCTCTATTTCATTCTTCATAAATGATGGTGATTAAATCTGTAAAGTTCATTAAAACAAATTTAGGGCCCTTGTATATGTGCATGCATGAGAGAGAGAGAGAGAGAGAGAGAGAGAGAGAGAGAGAGAGAGAGAGAGAGAGAGAGAGAGAGAGGAGGGAGAGGAGCACAACTGAAAAATAAAGTTGGCTAAATACCAAACTAGGTTACACAAATAAAAATATTTGTATTTAAGTTTGAATTTATGAGTCACTATGTTTACACTCAGTCTTCACTTACTTGTTGTTGTATAATAGAAACGTTTTCAAGATCATTCGATCTCATCCTCAGCTGTTTGGTGACTAAATGAACCTCCCTCTTTTTCCACTACTACGGAGCTCCGATCACTCTGCCATCTGGTGTTAGGGGCACTAAGTTTTAATACTTCATTTAATGCCGGGATTTCAAAATTTATAACTTTAACACAGTTTTTGTTTATGAAATTTGTCATATGATTTTAATTTTCTTACTAACCATTTTGCTATGTGGTATGTAGGTGAATTGATGCCATTGATGATGGGTCTCACGCTGTTGTCTTGTTTGTGGATTTTTGGCAGACAGTACAACCTTGGTAGTGTGGGGTTGGACGATTTTAAGTTGTATTTTTCAGAAGTACTTAATGTGTAATATTTGTTGCTTCACTGTGACTAGCTTCATTTTCTGTGTGACCAAACTAGGTGTTCAAGCTCAATATTTTCCAAAGGTTTGACACAAAGATTTTCAATAAAATCCTCCCAACCTAAACTACCCATTAAGTGAGAGGTTTTTGTAATATTTGATTTTCTCAAAGTTTCCGAACTAATAAAGATACAAGACATTTTTTCAGCTTTTTATTTTTCAACATAGACTCCTTGTAACTGTACACACTTCTCAAAGCGATGCTCTCATCTCTGTAGCCCGTCCAAATAGTACTTGGCGTTTCTCTCTACAAAATTATTGTTCACGAAGGTGATTGCCTCTTCATTTGACAAAAATCTCTGTCCTCCGAGCTCAATTTTCAGATGAGGGAACAAAAAGTAGTCGCTTGGGACTAGATCAGGTGAGTCAAGCAATTCAAACTGTAATTCATGGATTTTTGCCATTGCAACCACTGAGGTGTGAAGCAAGATTTCTATGTTGGAAGCACAATTTTTTTTTTTTTTTTTTTTTTTTTGCAGCTATCAGTTTCTTCTGGTCACCAATTGTATCATCTTATTTTAAATAAGAGTCATGAGATCTTTCATTTTCAGGTGTGGTTCAGAGTGAAATAAATACAATTTTGGAGAAATCCAATTTTGTAACAAATAATTTAACTGTATTATCAGGATTAAATTTTACTTGAACTTTCTTTCCTAGTCAATCATTGCAGGTTACCTCCAGCATATTGATAAATTATTACTTCTTTAATAAAAAGATTCCATTAATTACATAAAATTCCTTACTCCTGCACGTCTACTCATCACTAACAAGATTACAGAACACATATCTCCTTATGAAGATTATTGATTTTCTTCTCCAATCCAAAACTTTTCATCTTTTCACATCAAGCAAGATTATTGATTTTCTTTACTTAGCAACCGTTCATCATTATTTTATATTGTTCTTACATGGCCCACTAATAATCAGATCAGAAAACAAAACTCATTTCATACAAAAACTCCCATTACAGGTGTGAGACGGTACGTTGTCTTGGTGAAACAGGATTTTCTTTTTCTGCAAGTTCTGCCTTCAGCTTGTCAAATAATGATGCATAGTATGCTCCTGTTATGGCTTTTCCTTTTTGAAGATAATCGATTAAAATAACTCCATGACTATCCCAAAAAATAGTCGCCATCACTTTCCCAGCCGAAAAAACAGTTTCTGTTTTTTTGGAGTCGGTTCCCCCTATGCAGTCCACTGTTTGGACTGTATTTTTGTTTCCGGCATATAATGATGTACCCGAGTTTCATCTACAGTAATTAATCGGCACCAAAACTCGGATTTATTGCACCTAAACTGCGCCAACAGAGCGACTGGACAAAACCAGGAGATCCGTGGTTCAAATCCCGGCCGTGGCATTGAATTTTTCATGTTGACTTTATCAAAAACTCAAATGCTGTTTAACTTCACTTAATTTCATATTCGACTTTCTGAAATCCACATCTTCAGCCTCAAATTAGCTACTATTCCTTGTTTCACACAAGCTTGCCTCATATCCCTTAAAGCTCACATGACCTAACAATCTCTCATTGGCTGCTGACATGGTATTGACTGTTGTGTGATAAAAATGAGTTCGTTATTTCACATGAAGATGTATCTTAATATGTTTGAAGAGAATTGTCAAATTTACATTTTCATAGCCATATGAATTAAATATATTGTGCAATGGAGTTAATTTATCTGGAAGGCATGTTAATTCATAAAATAAATAATAAGGAGGTCCCTTTGCTTCAAACCTGCCTATCAAGATACTGACGATAGCAGGTAAGTTATCAACATTGGTGACATATTTGTTTATGACTTTTAATGCTGACCTTGCTTTGAACTGGATTTGTTGCACAAACATTGCACCGCCTACAGCGCTGAAAGCATTAGCCAAATTAGGATGAAGGGGAAGGCAGTAAAATGCGGAGGGATATATCTCAGCAGAGCAAGGTTTATGAAACAAACCTTAGTTTCATTGCCCCTTGTATTGCTTACACTTTCCACAATTTCTTTGACAGTCATGTTGTAAATAGCCTGTATCATCACCTCCATAGAGCCAGTTTTCTCGCCACCCCAACCAATGTTTGGCGGAAGTCATTTAATTGAATTGCATTTGTCTAATTCAATACTGTCATACAAAAGTTTCTTCCACGTATTAGCAATGTAAAGTTCAAAAAGCTGTTTACTGGACTTGCACAATTGAAAATGATGGATCTGAAATCAGACGCGCATACATTCTGCACATACACATGCAAGAGTGGCCTTTCAATAATTTTCAGTTTTTTGTGTATTGTAAGCAATTTATGCTTGCATTTCCCTAATGACAGTGTAGGTTTAATAAACAACAGTGTGCACTCAATTTGTTTCTTTAGCTTAATGACTGGGAAAGTGTTTCACTAACCCTTCTGACAACAGCAGCAAGCCTATGATAGGTACAGCAAGGGTGTGCCTAGTGTACTATTGTCACTGATGTATTCCTGGTATTCTTAAGAAATTACTATTGTGCAGTCTGTGCAAAAATAAAACGGACAGTTTCCTTAAGATTGTCTTAGCGCAGTACTATAAGTAAGCAATTTGCAGATTTTCTTTAAGGATGCTTGTCTGGATTAAGCAAAATCCAGTTTAAAGAGGTCCGGATTAACAAGATTTTACTGTATTGCATTTTTATTTTAAGGATGCATACGACACCGATATACAGGTGTTGCTACAATGGGCATACATCAGTTTAATGTTAAATTTCTTTGTGTGAAGATGGTGAACGATACTTGGCTGAAATTAAAGCAAATGCCAGAAAAATCATAATTCCCAAAATAAAATAAAATGCATGGTTTATCTGCTGAATAAAATTTCAAATGTTGTCTATTGCTAAAGCTCTTCTAAATGGATTTTCTCTGTTTTTCTGAATGATCTGGGCCTAAAGAAAAAGCCCATGAAGTATAGAATACTGAAAGCTCGGCATTAATATCCAACATGGCTAATCACCTGCTAAGCTTGATTATATCAATGATGTCATTACAGTTCACATGGTATCTACTGATTTATTATTTATTAATTTTAAGACATTGGGACACAGAAAGGATAATTTACATTTGAAACAAATACATATTGTTAGCTGATAAAGTGAACAGGTTATCGGAAAATATACACAACAAATATGTTTACATTATTCAGATGTTCAGGAAGAATGTATCAGGTGAAGTACACTCACTGTATTTATAAAGCTGCAATCTATTATTCAGTGCAAGTGCGAGGAATGTATAATGTCATACTTTTGCAAATTATCCTGTGTGATAAATTAGCAGGGCTCCCGGAGCACATAACAGCATTGTAAATGACAAGCACATGGATAGCAAACACAGTAACATATGTAATATGACATCATTACAAACTCGCTAGGGCGAGGAAAGTTGAGTGCGATGGGCGTAGGGAAGTTGTACTATGGACCAGCTACTGTGCAAGATGATTGCCCAAAGCCATTCTGACGGCTTTCAGTTCCGGCGCTTGGAAAAAGTAATGTGGTTTGCTAAAATTACATGATTTTCGTAACGTTTAAGTTCCATTGGAGTTAAGTTCGCAACTGCTGCGTAATATCAGTTGCGAAGCGATGGGAAAGAGTTGCCGAAATATCACTATAGCTGAAACCCAATGACCGTAAAACACTCCTTATTGACTCAAAATTACTGTGTACATGCACTGTAATTTCTAATGCAGGTATTTCCATCCACTATATGTACTACAATGACTTTTAGGTTATGTAGTTACTTTTGGGTTTGTCCGTCGGACTTGGAAAAAAAATCGAATTATATGTGTATCTAAATAGCTAACGAAAATTTCCTCAGTAATATTACATTCTGTCGCATAAATTTATTAGTCAATGTGATGGGTCTGCGGTTTCCAGATCGTTCTGAGGTTTCACAAAAATGTCTGCTATTGTAAACTATAGTTCAATAAAAAGGTTTACTTTACCATTGCGCCCTTAACTTCCGACGATATGTCCGAGTACTCTAAGAAATCCATCTTCAACCTATTTGTATTCAAATACGAAGTAATAAATTATGCATCTAGTAAGAATTCAATTCAACTATCAAATACAGCAGTTTATTAAAAAAATAAACTATACAACGTTTCACATGTAAGCCTACACAACCGCGAACTTGCGCGAACCAAACAGTAAGGGTTGCCAACAGAAAAAAATTTATAACCAAATTCAAAAGAACTAATTAGATTTTTATTATTCATGTCACATCTTAATCAGGGGAAGGAGAGAATGTAGACATTTAGGACGGAGTAAATGTTGATGGTCTATATATTTCCACTGCATCTTCATATGTTAGAATGCTTGCAGGAAGCTCATAATTATGACAGCATTGATTATTTCTCTGAAGACTTGTACCAAGGCCGACTCTCGGCCTTGCTTGTGTACATACATACAAATTTCCAGTATAACATTCACTTGTTTTGTACGCAACATGAGTGGCAGGACGAAAAGAAAATACCCTCTGCATTGTAGGATGGTGTGATGCTTCTAACAAGGGCATTATATAATTCAAGAGCCTTTAGCAAGAAGATATTTTTTCCCTGTGCTATAAAGCAATTTTTCATAAGTGATTAGAAAAATATTACTCTTTCTTCATTTTCTGTTATTTTATTTTTAATCTCTGAAAGTTTACTCTCAAACAAAAGACTTGGATACAGCTCTAGATATCTGTGGAAATAATCAAGGTGTTTTTTTTTTCAGTGCTGGGAAAGTAGCAATATCAATGTAATAGTTTCGCAGGTTCTGTAAAACGTCATTTACCTCACAATTATTATTCGTTCTTTGACGATCATTAATATGGGTTTAAAAATAAATACATCAAGTATGTTCTTTACTGTACATAGAGTAAAGCTCTTCGGCTAAGTAACATTATTCACCCAGTATAACAATTTTAAAATGAGTAACTCAAAGATTAGCAGTTAAAAAGACCAGTTTTAGCTGTAAAACAACTAGATTGGCAGTACTGAAGGCTACACCTGTAGTTATACATAATAAAGCCAATATGTAGTGCTATCTAGTGATGATTGTGTAAATTATATGGAACCTCTGCGCATTGGTGCCAATGAAGTTTTTTTATTCCCCCCCCCCCCCCCCCCGGGTTTTTTAATTTACGTCCAACGTTAAGTCATATCGGACGATGAGTGGAATGGATGAAATATGCTAAAATGAGTCCATAGAGCTTAGAGTTATCCGACATTCCACTTTTCAGGATAAGGGGGGGGGGGGGGGGGGAACCGGAAAAACCGGATAGCGTGTCTGCCTCACGTTCAAGAGGTCCCGAGTTCGAATCTCGGTTAAGTTGAGTTACCTATATAAGGTTTTCCCTTATCCTGATAGACAAATGTCGGGTAACTCTAAGCTCCATGGACCCCGAACTAATTTGAGCATCACTTCATCCATTTCATTCACCGTCCGATGACTTAAAAGTTGGACGTAAATTACCAAAAAAAAACCACTACCGAGGTCGACACGAAAGCACAGTGCCAATGGCTGTACCTTGCCCACCCCCTTAAATTTTCGTTCACCAACTTTAAGTCATATTAGAGATTAATGAACTGATACTCAAATGAGTCCAGGGAACGTAGAGCTTAAAGTTTTCTGACGTTCAACTTTCAGAATAAGACAAAACTCCAGTAAAAGCTTTATCCACTTAACTCACCCAGACCAAGATTCAAACTCGGGACCTCTTCAACATGATGCAGAATCACCACCACCACCTCCGCCACAGGGTGGGCTCTACAGATCAACAGAAACTATATAAATCCATTGTTGATGGCTAACTATATTTTTAATTGTTCATAAGCAGTATGACATGATACAAGAAGTAAAAAGGTGAAGCTTTTCCAGTAGAGCAGTAAACAAAATTTTGGACTGAACAAGAAAATCAGCTCCGAATTTTGATATGCTGAAGTTAACAAAGTTGTTTCACGTAACATAGCAGACTTTCTGCACCACTACATGCTTGAAAATTTTATGGTACAATGCCTGCTGTATATAAACCATGTGTACCAAAAATCTGCTATGAAATAGAACAGCAATGCCCAAAACTGACGAGGAACTGACACTACTCACACCGCTACACACCTGAAAATTTAATGGCATAATGCCTGTTGTATATAAACTATGTGTACCAAAAATCTGCTGCGGAGTAAAACTGCAACGTCCAAAACTGATAAAGGAACTATCACTGTACTCACACCGCTACACACCTCAAAATTAGATGGTATTATACCTACTGTATATAAACCATGTGCAACTAAAATCAGCTGTGGAGTAGAATCGCAACCTCCAAAACTGACAAGGGAACTATCACTGTACTCATGCCACTACGTACCTGGAAATTTGATGGTATGTCTGCTGTATATAAACCATGTGTACCAAAAATCTGCTGTGAAGTAGAACAGTAACATCCAAAACTGACAAGGGAACTATCACTGTACTCATGCTGCTAGGTACCTGGAAATTTGATGGAATGTCTGCTGTATATAAACCATGTGTACCAAACATCTGCTGCAGATTAGAACCGCAACTTTCAAAACTGAAGCTTGGAAAACAACGCATTCAACCACTTGCAAATAGCTGCTGGACATCCCTCGTCAGCTTTGCTCCAGGTGCAGAGGACACCGCTCCCTACATGTCATGTTTAGACCGCTGCCTTTCAGAGGTAAACAATCCCTCCTTTACAATGCTGTGATATTATGCCTATATTGTAGGTAATTGATGGAAATTAATCATTTCTTCATACTAGTTGTATACAGGCCAAGGTTTTTTTTATGCCTATATGTTCCTAAATATTCTGAGCTCATTTTTGCGTACTTCCAGCTACACTTTGCACATAAAGCAGAGATGATGCCATCAAACTTTCAAGTGTGAACATAGTGATAGTTACCTTGTAAGAATTATACATTTTTTTATGTTAAGACATGCCTTTTTGTGCCACTTTGTGGCATTCTCAGTCTCTTCTCCTTCTGGTAGCTGGATCTTCAGCAAAACTGGTTAATAAAATAAGAACTTAAGGACAGTAGGCAAACTAAAGTGCAAAATATAAGGATATATAAAACAATTTCTACCTAGATATTTGCCTAACCGCGATTCCAACTGGGGATTTCAAGATTGGATGACGTAATGATAGGAGGCGAGAGTGGTGGCCATGCAGTGACAATTGTGATGGTGCATATCTTCCTAATGCAGGAATAGCATATCTGGCACATAAAATGGACTGAAAAGATAGACTGAAAAATTCAATGCCATAGTTGGGATTTGAACAACGGATCTTCTGGTTGCTGTCCAGCCGTTCTAAACTACTAAGCTACTATGGTCAACGTGCCGACATGACTTTAAATTCTCCAACTGACTCATATTTTTCCCGGTAAACCACTTAGGAGTTCTCATAAACACATGAGCCAACTACCTTAATGGTGACTTACAGCAAGTACTTTAAGGCCCGGGCTTTATAGTTAACCACCATTAGGTCAATTATTTGTCCTTTCACACTGGTCGAGTGTAGGTTAAAGTATGGAAAAATAGAGTCAGACTAAAAAATTCAATGCCATAGCCAGGATTTGAACCACAGATCTTCTGGTTGCTGTCCAGCCACTAACCATTGAGCGACTATGGCCAACGTGCCGACATTATATTAAATTCTCCAACTGACTCATGTTTTTCCCGGTAAACCATTTAGAAGTTCTCATAAACACATGAGACAACTACCTTAATGGCAAGCTATGTGCAAGTACTTTTAGGCCCGGGCTTTATAGTTAACCACTATTAGGTCAATTAATGGAAATTAATAGTTCTTTCACACTGGCCGTGTGTAGATTAAAGTATGGAAAGATAGACTGAAAAATTCAATGCCATCACGGCTATGGCATTGAATCACCTTTGGACTCAGAAAATATTCTCACATCACACAAAACAAAGTTTCTCCTAAAAATGTAAGTGACGAAGAGTTGAAAACATTACAAATAGTTTTTGTTCAATAAAATTTTATATTTATAAGGATGCCTATAAGGAAAATTGAGTATTAAAGATAGATAGATTGTGAGCTTGGTGTAAAATGCAATAACCATGATTTTATAATTTCCTTTCATGGAAGTGTTGAAAACATTATTGTAATAACCATGTTTGTATTTGCATCAGGTACAACTTAGATTTAGAATGTCTCAGTAGAAAGAAGTGAAAGAAAACTTAGCAATGTAGACAGTTCCACCTACAATGGATGTGTAATGAATGCATCCAGTGACAAGTATCTCAATATGCTACTAGTTTTTCTTCGATCAAAGTTAACAGAAACATATTAGCCATAATCCTATAGCAAAGGGAGGGGAGGAAAAAAAACCCTCCATGAACAAGTTTACATTACTTTTTTTAAGAAACAAATGTCAAATGTTAGCTACAATCCTGTGGCAAAACTCTATACATGGATTGAGTTTTTATTTTATGATAGAGGCCATCTCTTTTCTAAGTTATTCAAATGCTAATTACTAGAAAGTTTACCATTACTAAGGGTTAATGAACCTATTTAAAAATGTTCATTACTAAGGGTTAATGAACATATTTAAAAATGTTACATATAGGTCTATACTTATTTGAAATTAAAAATATCACTACTTATGGTTTTAGATTTTGTGCCACCATTAAAGCTTTCCCATTTTGATTAGCACGTCTCCAGGTCTGGCCACTAATCCTTGTTTCACATAAGCTTGCCCCATCTCTTAAATGGTCACGTGACCTTATCACCTCTCATTGGCTGCTATTGCAGTATAGACTGTTGTGCGGTAAAAATTAGTTACTTATGTAACCTGGTGATATATCTTT
The DNA here is from genome assembly GCA_030765055.1 of Mantis religiosa. NCBI lineage: Eukaryota > Metazoa > Arthropoda > Insecta > Mantodea > Mantidae > Mantis > Mantis religiosa. Next base: position 19,352,087 of record CM060951.1, on the reverse strand, counting down.
ATATGTTGGAAGAGAATTGCCAAATTTATATTTTTCTAACTGTTTTAATTAAATATATTACGCAACAGAGTTGATTTATCTGAAATGTTAATTCTTAAACGAAGTAAAGAGGAGGTTCCTTTGTTCTCAAGCACATAACACAATAGCACGTGATTTAGCAGTAGTGGTGACATTTGTTTATATGACTTATCACTGACCTTATTTTGAACCGGATTGAACACGCCATTCCAAGACGTGTTGTGCCAAGTGTGAGAGCTAAATTATTTTATTGATCGTTTATTGCGCATGTACTTATATGTACAATGGCAGAGTCTATCGCCAGTTTTTTGCTGAAGCATCGCAAGGGAAAACCTATACAAAGCTGCAAAAAAAAAAAGAATTGTAGTGCATGTGTCTAATGCACTCAAGGAGAAGAATCCGTCTTTGTTAATGAGAGAAGTTGAACAGCTCTGCTCTGAACTTACAGGTGTGTTAGATGCGTAGGAACATCGCGACATGAAATTGAGACAACAGAAACTTATCACTCCAGGGGCGCTATTGCTGTGTGGCGAAGACGTTATTTAAGGACAATCAGACTCTACCGAGATACAAGTTACAAAATATACTTCCTTGACGAGACTTAGGTGAATGAACACACGACAAGTATGACGTGACATGACTTTTAAGACTGAAAGACAAGCATTTTTGCAAGGTATGCGTGCTGGTTTAAAAAATCCCAGTGGAAATGGCTGAAGGCCTTTCATTATAAACTTGTTTCAGTTTCATTTCTCATTCATTCAGTTTCAACTTGCTCAGTTTCATTATAAACTTGTATTTTTGCATGCCTTCATATTCTTATTTGTATGATTTTATCTATATTCCTGGCAATAATTATGACGAGATTTAACTGTATTGGAACACCACAGTGAAGCGAAATAATTATTAATTTTTAGATGAGTCGTATTTATTACACATCTGCTTCACTTTCGTAAATCTGCTTTCAGTGACGAAAGTGAAGCAGATGTGTAATAAATACGACTCATCTAAAAATTAATAATTATTATGTTTACTGCAGGTTTAAATGTGACGGGAAGGCACCACCTATGGCCTATGGCGCGAAAGCATTAGCCAATTAGGATGAGGGGGAAGGTAGTTGCATGCGGAGTGATACATGTCAGCGGGGCAAGGTTATATGAAACAAGAGATTAGAAGTATAGTATGCAAATTCTACTCAAACACATTAATCTAAAAAGGATGGCAGTTTGTCCCTCTATTGTTTTTGGTGACAGCAATGTATGAGCCAGAGGAAGACAGCTTCGAGAGTTGTGACGTATTTCAGAAGGGAGCAAGGCCTGCAGTGCATGTGATGTCAGGCAAGAACCGTGTAGTACCAAGTTGCATATATAAATGGCGCTGTGAGTACAGAATCTTTGGGCACCTCGCAACATCAACCTCAAAGGTCCAACTATTATCTGTTGTAGTCTGCTGTTTTCTCTTTGGTGGTGGAACGATGAACTTCTTGCCACTAGAAGCATAGTATGCAAATTCTACTCAAACATAAATCTAAAAAGGATGGCAGTTTTTCCCTCTCTGTTTTTGGTGACAGCAATGTATGAGCCGGAGGAAGACAGCTTCGAGTTGTGACGTTTGAGGGTTCAATCAGGTGTAGCCCAGTCAATGACAATGTAGCTGCAACGTACCAAATGGAGCTCTTAAATTTACAGTGTGATGATTTATTGAAGGACAAATATACACATAAGAAAGACTTAGCTGATTTTTACAAGAATGTCCCTCACACCAGATTTCCGAGGCTGCATTCACATGCTTCACGGACATTATGTTTGGCTCAACATGTGTGCAAACTTTTTTTTCTGTTATGAAATTAGCCAAGTCCAAACCCCAGAATACCTTGTCGGATCACAATCTAACATTCAGTCTTCAATAACAAATTTCCCAGACATTAGTCCTGACATTGATAAAACTAGTTAAAGAAAAATGAAAGTGTTGGAAAATGTCCATGTAATTTTCTTCAGAACGGGTCTCCTCTAATTTGCAGAGAAAATTACTTTGTTTTATTTTATTTTACATGACAACATGCCTGACCTTCAGATAATTGTTTATAAACTGATCAATTGGGTAATTAAAGCAGTCAGCATTAATATTACAACACCCACATATTAATAATACCCGATATGTTTCCTGTCCTTCCAACGCTGTCGGAACCCCAACACATTAAAGTATTACCTTCCTCTTGGGCAGCAGAAATCAGCGTGGTGACATCACACGCTAACCTGTCTTTTGTTCGGGGACATATTTGGTGGTTAGAGCTGACATCACACTGCCACTACCTGTCTTCCCCTGGTAAGAGCCATCAAAAATAGTGTTATTCATCTGGAGTAGAATCTGGGTTAGCTCCATACCATACAAAATGCTTAGTACCTAAGGTCTTAATTAGGTTAAAGAAAAATGTATGCACATAATATTGTTATAATTTATTATGACCCTTTGAAAGCTGCTGGTTTATACATTCTTGATCAATGACTTCTGAACATGAGCAAGGACAAACAAAGGTCCAATTTTAAGTGAATCCAGAATATAAAGTTTCATTAGCATCTTATAGAGCCAACACAAACAACCTCTCTGCACTAACTGCATCCAGAAATTATGTACAGGTTGGTTACTAAACATGGAAATGTAGGGTAATTGTAAGAGGCAAAAGCTGAAGTACTGACTTAATTTAAATGCAGGCATTACAAAACATAACTCAAAAAGAAATTAAATTAACAATGTTCATTTTAATATGCCATTTGGGTACAAAACAGAACTCAGTATACAATTTCTTAAAATCAATCTAAGATCACACTCTGGTTGCAATGGTTAACTATAAAAAGATGAACAATCTTTACAAAACAAATGATACACTATAGTGACCTACTATGAGGAAAGCAAACGCATTTGAATTATTTCCAAATTTAACCTTAAAGGCAACACTATACCAAATGCATTTCAGATATTCCAGTTCTCTCAAAGACAGCCACTTAAAATGGCAGAGAAGCAAAATACAATGAAAAACAGGATTTATTACTTTATACAGCACAAGACAAAACTGCGGAATGTTACTTTAGTCATGTTCTACAATTTTTAAACACTCCAAATACTTATTCTAATACCAAATTTTAAGTGACCTCAACGAAAGAGATCAAAAGATCAAACTTATTTGTTAAAAAAAAAGTATCCAACACCTATACTGCTGTAATTTGCTTTATATTGGGTGCACTTTTTTTCTATCGTACAATCTGGAATTCATTCACTTCCCCCCTCATCCCAAAAAGAAAAGAAAGCTTTTTAGAATGTACACTATAAAGAACTGTATCAACCAAGGTATTTGGTCTTCAGATTTGATATTAGCAGTTGCACAGAAGACACAGAAAACACGAAAATTCAAGAAAAATTAACCTTGGGAAATGAGTTTCAATATATTTATTATTGGTAGCCATAATGGTGTCACCTGAGCACAGCTCATGAAACTGAGTTCAGTCAACTTCTAATCCAGGTGGAAACCATTCTTCCATCATCAAAACTGCACTATTTAAGGCAGTATATTTTGTATATTTTTTTCCTTTCTTTTTACAGGGGGAGGGGCTACATTGTTGGTCTGACTTTTCCAAAACAAAGTTCCACTCTTAAACTCATCCCACTTCCTTGTTTGTCATCACCACAGAAGTAAACACCAATGATGCTCACTTTTTATATATATATTTATTTATCATGTCCATTAAAATGGTTAGCAGGTCCACTGCCCTTTTTTGAGGAGAATGCAACCAAACCAAAACTGAATGTAACTAAGTAATTGTTTTGCATGCATGCTCCACCCGGCAATATGCAGTCTTCCACACACATACACTAGGCCCCCTTTCCAGGCTGTCCCATTAACACGTATGCCACAAAGTAATATCACAGTTCCACATACTGGCATATTCCATGGACTACCTCAATTGAATGAGCTTTTAATTCTACCAAGAGAGAAGCACCGACATGCAAGTTGACGAGTATCGCAAAAAATTAAAGTGTGATAACATGGAGGCAATTTATGTACCATCAGCAATCGGTCCATGGAATTTCCAGATTATGCGGTTTCAATGATAAGATTTCTGTGACAATCACGATCAAAAAGCTGGATATTAAGGTATCTAATAAAATAAATATTTCCATTTCCCTCATTCTTCAATTTCAACAAACCACTGAACGTTCCAATGAACCAGCACAAGAGGAAATTAAAATATTTAATTTATTATTAGAATACCCTCGGAAACTATTTCCCCTTTTACTGATCGTGTCTCTTCCCAAGGCTGTTGCAAGGTATAGGAGCATTTGCTGGTGCGGCGAGACTTAGCGATTGGCATTTTTCAGCTGATTAGACAGCCAGTCTAATCCTTCATACAGACCATCACCACTGGTGGCACACGTCGCTTGGATGTACCAGTTGCGGTTTCTCAATGAATGCAGGCCCAGTTTATCCGTTATTTCTGCTGCATTCATTGCATTTGGTAGATCCTGTAACACATTAAAGTTAATAGTCAATGAACAAGATAAAAGATATGCAAGAGATATGAACATTTAAATTGGTTTTACTGTCTCAGTCCCGTCTTGAAACACAACCATCAGGGTATAAATATGGTGTGGGTGTATCATCATGAACAGAACCAATTAAATGTTTCTTCAATGAATCACTAACTTGCTAAGGGACTACTGTTAAGTGTAGCAGCTACTGTCATGTGGTTTCTTTCTATGCAATATGAGAGTTGCTTAGAACAGCTTTTTTAATGAATATTTTCTAGTATAAATTACCCATTTTTTTTCCCAGAAATTATTGAAGATAAATTAAAATCAAATTTTTGTATAACTGACGAAAGAAACTTTAATAAACTTACTCAATAAGAGTAGACCAGTGAACTACGAGAATAAGCATTTATTTCAAAGCATAAACTTGAAAGAAGCGTAGGGACAGTGAAGCACAAATTAATACAAAATTGAATCGAGAATATATTGACACATTGCTTCACTCACACTGTTTATTCACAGGACATGTTTCAAGAGCTCTTGCTCCTATCCTCAGCTGATACTCGACTCAAGAGCTCTTGAAACATGTCCTGTGAATAAACAGTGTGAGTGAAGCAATGTGTCAATATATTCTCGATTCAATTTTGTATTAAGCATTTATTTTCTTAAGATTTTCATTTTAATGTCTTAAATAGTTTGAGATAATGGATCAAATTTATTAGACTTAACATTGCATGATACAGCTTTTAATCTCCTCCCCATTGAGGATTATTTACTTAATGAGTAATTAATATTTGTAATTTATGCATGATACATTTGTCATTTATTTTGATATTTAATAGACATTTGAGGAAATAATTAAAAAATCAGTTTTAGCACAAACCATATATATTTCAAGTAACATACACCCATAAAAGTATTTTATTAGTATTTAAAAAAAATGGCATATTTGCTTGTTCTGTTGTATTTTTAATACAAACAAAACCAATGCTATTTAATTAAATACCTCAGTGTGATGTTTGAATTTTACAATTATCTATAGGTAGGATTTTATTATTACATTGCAAAAAGATTTGTAAATGAGAACTCCCCAGGTTGTATATATTTTTAAATAAGTTTTTGTATTGCTTTGACTTGTGAAAATACCTTTAAGGGCACACAAGCAAAACTGCCTTTTAGGGGTGCATGCCAGATGACAAATTGTTTTTCTTTAGTTTTTAATTTAGTCAACATACCAACATAGCATCAAAATACTGGAGTACATGAGAGCAGATAGCTTCATTGCCAACTGCGTAACATTAAATACCAACCAATCAAGTGCTTTTTCTCGATGCATAGCAATTTTAAGGCTTAATTAAAATATCAATATTTCCAGTGTGGTATAAATTTATGTGAGAGCACAAATTATGCCATACAGCAAACTCTTTGGAACTGGAACCCATATATAAAGTTTTTAGTACTGTCTTGTACTCCATTATGGTTGTATTCTATATTATAAAAAAGAGCACATATCTTTCCTTCTGCTGGTTTAGAATTAGTCTCACACCAACTAATTAACTTTTTGAAGATGATGTATATCAGTGACATGAAACATGTGGGGGGATAGCTGTATACTGAGAACTCAAACTGGATTTGTGTTTATAAAGACAAACTGAGTCATACATTTTTAAAACTCATGTCCTTTTCAAAGGTATAACTCAATTTTAGTCTTTATACATGAAATTAGCTTCACTGTTAACAATGCTTTTATTTATAACTATTCAAATTGGATTTGTGCTAACATTTTTTCAGACTTCTGACTTAACCAAAGGTAACACCAACTCTCTCATTACAAAGTTTTCAAAAGTAACCATACTAGGTATTTCTGTATAAATTTATAACTGTAAACAGAATGCACAATTATGAATGCATTATAATTCTTTTGTTTATTGCAATTACGTATCTATTAAAATATGTTTGATACAGACATCTTATCTAAGGTGTTAATCTGAATATAGTCTTTATCTGATACTGACAAGGCAACTATCACTGTAAACACACCGCTAAGCACCTGAAAATTTGATGGTATAATGCCTGCTGTATATAAACCCCGTGTACCAAAAATCTGCTGCAGAGTAGAACCACAACGCCCAAAATTGACAAGGGAACTATCACTGTTCTCACACTGCTATGCACCTGAAAATTTGATGGTATAATGTCTGCTGAATATAAACGTGTACCAAAAGTCTGCTGTGGAGTAGAACCACAATGCCCAAAATTGACAAGGGAACTATCACTGTTCTCACACTGCTATACACCTGAAAATTTGATGGTATGTCTGCTGTATACACACCATGTGTACTAAAAATCTGCTGCGGAGTAGAACCAAAATGCCCAAAACTGACAAGGGAACTATCACTGTACTCACCGCTACCCATATGAAAATTTGATTGTATAATGTCTACTGTATATATACCATGTGTACCAAAAATCTGCTGTGGAGTAGAACCACAATGATCAAAACTAACAAGGGGACTATCACTGTTCTCACACTACTAAGCACCTGAAAATTTGATGATATAGTGTCTGCTGTATATAAACCATGTATACCAAATATCTGCTGCAGAGTAGAACCGCAATACCCAAAATTGACAAGGGAACTATCACTGTAGTCACACCACTATGCACCTGAAAATTTGATGGTATAATGTCTGCTGTATATAAACCATGTATACCAAAAACCTGCTGTAGAGTAAAACCACAATGGCCAAAACTGAAGCTTGGAAAGTGTTGCATGCAACCATCTGCAAGTAGCTGCTGGACATCCCTTGTTAGTTATGTTATTATGTCTATATGTTCCTATATGTATTCTAAACTCATTTTTGGGTACTTCCAGCTATACTCGGCACACAGGCCTCCTACATAATGGAGATGCCATCAAACACTCAAGCGAATACAGGTATGAGCATGGTGACAGCTCCCTTGTGAGCATAGGAAAAGAACTAATATTTGGCTATGGAGATAATTCTACATACAATAACAGGAAGAATCACAGGAAGTTTGAAAATAGAAGCACAAAGGGCTTTTCAGATTGGTTGCCTAAATTGTGCAAGTAATGGGAATATAATCGCAGTGCAAGAAAATCCAGACGTTTATACTACGAATATAACATCAGAAACCAATATAAGCAAGTGTTTTGTGATCAAAATCCTTGAAATTGTTGAGGAACATTCTTCAAATCCACCTTTGCAGAGGTTTTCAAGAGAATGAGCTAGACGGAAGAATGAGGTTTTATAAATTAACAATTTAACTCATTAATAAAAGCCACATTCTCCCAGAATGGAAACAGTTAACTATAGAACCATAATACCCACAGTGAAAATGTTTGGTGACCATATTAGTTCTTGCTTCTGTAAATAAACACAAATTTGAATTCTACCGCAAAAATTCCTGGCAATCCAAAATCACATTTGCTAGCTAACATGATATATTCCTATTTTGCATACCTGTTTGTTTGCAAATATCAATAGTACAGCATCCCTCAATTCATCTTCAGCCAACATTCTCATTAATTCTTCTCTGGCTTCTCCAATACGCTCTCTGTCATTGCTGTCTACTACGAAGATCAAACCCTGTAAAACAGTAATTATTAAATTTTAGATGAGTCGTATTTTTTACACATCTGTAAAACAGATTTCCCTAATATAACATTTTATTTCACAATCGTGTACAGAAACTTAAATTAGAAAAATTAAAGTAATGTCATGTAAAATATATGCTACACAATTCAAGAAGCTCTCAAAACATTTTATCACAAGAGGTTTTTACATTTCCAGCACTGGAGAGGAAAGGAAAAGGAGAGAAAAGTGGAATCTACAATATTATAAAATTTTTTAAATATCTTAATACTTTATCCATCAATGTAATACAAGTTCTTTTAAGCTTTCACCCAATAAGCCAGTGCCCCTAAATTAAGGTTTAGTTTATGCTGAAGATTTGACTAAGAATACGTCCCTGACAACTAGTTTGTCTGCTTCCATTTATTTCCAGTCAATCTTTAAATATGCAGTATATGCATTACCTGCTGAAGAGTAACAAATGGATCTTGCATTCAAACACATTTTGGATACATTATGTCCATCATGAGCAGCAATACACTAATGTTTCTTGGCATTCATGAGGGAAGTCTGTTAAATTCTGTAACACCCGTAATTTCGCATCAATGTAGTACATAATGTGAGAAATGCGGTTGGAATCCCTGCACACACCACACCTGTGTTTAATATGCAACAGCTGTAAGTTTCATTTTAGTGTGTATGTTACTGTTCAGTGCTGTATTGAGTAGAATATTGTGTAGAATATTGTGTAGCAGTGTTTATGAATTCTGACATGGCACAAGATGTCTGCATAAAATTTTGCATGAAACTTAAGAAAATCTTTACACAGACATACCAAAATGAAGGAAGCCTACTTGAGTGCTTAAGCTGTACTCGATGTTACAAATGGCTAAATGTCTGGATGGAAGTTAAAAATGAACCTCATTCTGGATGCCCATCAATGTCTACTGATGATACTCATGTAAGGAACGTCAACAAAATTGTGCATGCCAATCGAAAACAGACTCTCCGAAAGGTTGCAGAAGAATGTAACATTTCGGTTGGGTCATGGCATGACATCCTGACTTAGCTTCTTCGAATGCATCATGTTGCCGCCAAGTTTATCTCATGGCTTATGAGTCAAGATCAGATCCTTAAAAGACTGGTGAGAACACAGCAGAGCATAATAACGCGATGCTTAATTTTTTTCCTTCCAAAATCAATATCATTGTCTAAATATTCTCCAGAATGTGCCCTACCTTCAAAAGGGATCTTTTCTTTAACAAAATTCATAAGTTTACATACTGTAGGAATATCTTCTCTGATTTCGTAAAACTCAGGATATGTTTTGCACACATCACATTTTTCAAATTGGAGTTCAAACCTTTCTGGATGTGGCCGATGTTTATCAGGTGTTGAAAGTTCTTCTGTAAGCTTTGAGTTTTGAACCTCTTTCACTACATTATACAGTTTGATCACTTTTACCCCCACTGCTCTCCTTTTTATAGCATTATTTAATGGAATAGATGTTTACGCTCCTGTTATTTAGAAAACTGACATGCCGAATATTCATTTTCTACATTGTGAGCATAAGCTCAGAGAGGCAGTGTATGCACTTTTAACTTGATTTGAACCTGTCCACTATAAGGCTCAAATGCTGCACTTCAGCACTGCCGAACATTACAGGGAATTGTGATATTAATACTGCTTTTATCAATTTTTATGCAAGCTTCCAATGTCAGTCTGCATACATTCTTCATACAGACAGTATTTATCAATTAGCTTCAATAACAAACAGTTCCTAGTGGGTCTATGCACAGTAACTGTTGCAGTCATTTAATATACATTAGTAACTTGTTACTTTCCTTAGCTATCATACGCCATGCTTGGTAGTAATCCTTCATTAGGTCTATAAAATGGTTATACCCCAGCATTGAAAGGGCTCATAAATCTACTAATATTTCTGTCCTCATATTGCTGTATGAGCTGCAACATTTCAGTGCCCTACAGAAAAAATGTGAAATCATGCTGTCAGTTAAATCTCTTGGGGGAGAGGGAGGAAAAATTTTATTCATGCAATTGGAGGCAGACAAAACTGAAAGAAAAACTGGCTAATTAACTCTTTCTTTGCTCATGGCTATTAATTTGTCTTAGAGCATTTCTTGAGCAAATCAGGCTACAATGGTTTTGTACATGCGCGCACACAAAACCATTAAGGCGGACAAACCCATTTGTCCATGTTGCCTATTTAGCTGGTCCCAAAATGTACATCTATATACACAATCAAAAAATGTGCCAGCTATTTAATAGGATTTTCAACTTTAATTTAGAAGCTCTTTAGCAGATCCACAAGAGCTGACATGCCAAAGAATTTTTTAGGGTTATCTCTCCATTAACGTAGGCTTTCACGGCCGACATCTTAATCAGTAGAAGATTCCGGGCTGCAAGGCCTCAGTCCACTGGGTTTCTTCATCTCTCCCAGACGTTTCGCTTCCAACTGCAGCAAGCATCATCAGTGACGTAGAAAAGTCCTTGTGCTCTTCCTAGCTACTTATTTCTTCAACCAATTTTATCAATTTTGAGGGGAGGGGACTTCATAGGTTTCTTAGGACTGAACACTATCTGTGGTCTGAAATTTATTATAAAAATTATCCCATACATGGTTACTAATGGTTTTGGTTTTAAAGAATGCAGCTATGTGGAGCATTAATTGAACAGAGATTACACATTGGTAAATTCATACTCTAAGTTTCTCATGTCCATAAATTAATGGCTTTCAAATTTTCAGTTTTAGTTTGTCCAATCCTTGTATGCTTAAAAAGTTCGACTTTTAACCCAAATTTTGTTCCAGTTTTGCTGTTCCCTCCTCTTCTTTGAAACACCATTTGGGTTCACACATCCGCAACATTTGATAGATTTTGAGGTGGAATATACCACATTCAATAAGTGATAAAAATGAAATGTCATTAAAAGCTCATTTATAGAGGGGAGGCAAAATGGCAAAGCAGTATTGATTTCAGGATATTGTATAAATATACATAATGCTATGTTACTTATTAGCTTATTAGACCATGCATTAATCTTTCATATACTCACTTGGGTATTCTGGAAATAATGTCTCCAGAGAGGTCTAATTTTATCTTGACCACCTACATCCCACACTGTGAAACTGATGTTCTTATATTCCACTGTTTCAACATTGAATCCTAAAAACAAAAGAAAAAGTGCTAAGAGTTACAAAACTTACAGTTCACAAGACAGCTAAATCACTTAGAGACCTTTAAAATGCAATGTACTACATTGTGCACTATGATTAAATACATAAATTTTAATCATATTGGCTCAAATATGTACAGACAGCCACATCGATATGGATATGTGCAGATTACATTGTGAAATACATTTTAATGGTTTTAAACCTTTAATTTCATTGGTAATCTTTTCAAATAAATTCTCTGCAGTTGTGCCAGCTTATCTACAGAATACATCCCTAAAATCACTATAGAGCCAGTTTCACTAAATGTTCTAACATCATTTGTTAATAAGTTTTAAAATAAATCCCCTTCTGAAGCTGGAATCATATGTCTGGCTGCATTTGCTACAATAATGCCAACCTCGGAATGTGCATTTACACTGGATTAAAGCAAAGAAGTCTTTAAAATAGCAAAACTTACGTGCTTTTTGGTTCATGAAATATATTTAGTTTATAAAACAATACACTCATCTCAAGTGGAGTAGCCAGCTCTTCTTTGGAGCCAGACTCATTTTAGCTAAAGGAGGAAGATGTCATCTCCCAGCGAAATCACAATGCTATGTTTTCAACTATACTGTCTTTCTCCCAGTATTCATTTTCTAATTTTTCCACATGCATGCAAAAGCTCTGTCAGTCTGTTTCAGTCACAAGTGATACACCTTCAAACCTTATATCGCACAGTTTCTATAGGGATAAGCCACCTGTTACATTTTTTTTCCTATTTGGTTTACCTTGGCCAAGGCTAGTTAGACCACACATATATGGGTGCAAACAGAGTGGTCCAATGAAACCAAAAATGTATCCATTTTAAAAACCTGTTTAAGTTTCTTGATTTCAATAAGCTTATAAAGATCTGTTTTACATATAGAACTCACACTGGACCCCTTTGTCCTGTAACCACACTATCACAGCAGATTTCACAGCACTCCTAGGTGGGGGTTTGTTCACCTCAACACTGTGATATGGGACATTGTCTAATACTACAGTAGGAGACAAATTGGGAGCCAGCTTCTCTCCAACCCATTTTTCAAAGTTTACAGAGTTCATTTCTCCATGGTAGTCACCTGCAGTTGTTCCGGCCTTGTAAACTACAAGAGCATTTTCCAGGAACCCATTTATACTACATGCATGAACTTTTATGAGCCTATTCCCTGCACCAGTACTTGCATGAATGCCAAATTCTTCCTCACTTTGCTTTCATCAATATAAAAGATACTTCTTCCACTCTCTCGCAAATGTTTCATTTTAATCAGATAATTGTGCCTCCAAGTCACAATGTGAGGATGTTCTGTAAATGCCTTCCTTTTGTTCCAACATTTCCTTCATTTAAAGCCCATTTCTGAAATTACTTTCCAAAGAGAACTTCGTCCCCATGGAAAATTATCTTCTGCAAAATAACAAGCAGCAATTTATTTATAGTGGGGGACACACTCCTCAACAATGTAAAAGTAATGTATAATTCTTTGAATCACCTATCAAAATCAACATTCACTACCATCTGTGCAGATCTTGTTTTCCTGTGTTTCCCCGGGGTCGTTAGAAGACCACCACTTACACTTAAATCTTGCACCTGTTTGCAAATTCTTGCAATAGTTCTTTCAGAAACCGCTTGATTTGCAATTCTACAATTGAAATTAAGACAAATTAGCAAGCCGTGAGTCAACAGCATGTATAACACTGCAAGTACGTTGGCAACATACACAGCAGACAACGCTCAAGAGTATCAAGATTTAACTGTATTGGAACACTACAGTGAAGCGAAAAATTATTAAATTATAGATGAGTCGTATTTTTTACACATCTGCTTCACTTTCGTACCTATTTTGAGGACATGTTTCGCAAATCATCGCTTGCATCTACGGCTCTTGTGCGACTGAAGTTAGATCCAGCGGTGTGGGTAATTCTGGGGTTGTTGCTGCCATCTGTGGATTTAGTGATGAACTTGAATGTGGGATTCTCTTCTAGCGGGATTTCAAAGTTCATTAGTTGGTTTTTATGTTTTTCTATGTATATCCTCTCCCATACGACGAGTTCACTATGTTTTTGTACGTATTTTAGTAATTCTGTGTTATCTTCAACTTCATGATTTTCAGACCAGAAATGAGCTGCTATTGCGGACTAGTGCTTAAGAGTATATTTACAATACTCAGGTTAAGCTACTTAGAATGTATCTCCTCTCCCCCTCATACATCTAACGCCATGAGCTGGTGGACAAACTGTACATGACTTTTGATGTACTTTCATCTATGCATAACTAGCTCTATACCAGTGACAGTTATGTTAATAGAAAATTGCTATGTCATCTTCCTGAGCGAGGTTAGAACTGCTATCAACTGAAAAACCCCACATTCAAAGAAAGTAATGTTTTCACTATTTGAAAAGACACTGATTACAGAACTGGTTAATTTAAGTTTAGAGAAATTAAGTGCAGAAAAGCAAACAAATTAAATGGATTCAATTCTGGGGCAAATTTGCAAATAATTTAACTAATGGATGAATTTCTCCTATGTTCAACAAGCAATTGTGGCAATTTTAAACATTAAGCACAGCACCCAAACTGCCAGGTGCAAAGAGCATTTAAAAGACTGACATGGGCACTACAGTGAAACTAAAATGGAGGAATGCAAGTTAGCACTGATTTTATACCAAGTAGACTACAACAAAATTAAGTGCCTGCCTTTGTAGCGTAGGTGGTAGTGCATTTGTCTCATGTTCAAGAGGTACCAAATTCAAACTCAGGATAATTTACCTGAATAAGGTTTGTTCTGGGATTTTCCCTTATCCTGAAAGATAAAAGGTTGGGTAGAGGTAAAACAACAAAAGCTTGCAGCCGAGCTATGCAAAACTTTGGTACAACTCAGAGAGACAAGTTGCCTTGCTCTTGATTGTAGGCCACAGGATTTAGTACTCCTCAATCTTGATTTTAAAGGAGGTATGATAAATATCCTAAACCAATAAATAAAATTTCATCTAAAAACCACAAAATAAGAAATCTGCTCAATATTTTCCATTCATTGCAACATGTACACCTTGAGATGTTGGATACTGAAGCTTGTAAAATGCAAATGTCACCCTGCAACAGGCGAAACTACTTATGGTACAAAAAGTGTTCTGCTCTTCTTGTACATGGGCAATTGTTCATTGTGCCAGCTCACTATGCTCTGTGGACCTCGGGCTCATTTGACCACTATTTCACCCATTTCGTTCATCGTTTCATATAACACTGGAGCACAATTAAAAAAATCAAACAAAAATACTGTTTACTTCTTGAAGCAATCTCTTCAGATGGTGTTAGCACTATCACCTACCTGTTGATGAAAACTTCCAGTAGCATACAATCCCAAAGGCAATTAACGCTTGTAACCAGGAGAGACATGTTTCTGTAGGCAGTTTTCTAACCTTCCATATTTCCTCTATAACCATACTTACGACTGCTTTGAGAAGTGTGTATTGCTTAAAAAAAAAAATTTCTCCTTAGGTAAATCTTCAAATACATAATATATGGCTCTCCTTTGGTTAGGATTAGCATTTCAAAATACATTAACAGCAAACTCCATGTTCACAGAGGATTTGCAGCAGCCTTTTCCAAATTCTATTTGTTAACTGCTTTAACAAAAGGGTAGGGTAATTCTAACTCAACACAATGTTTTAGCTAACGTTTAATGAAGTAAAATTTCCATTAATTTCAATGTTAATTTACATAATATTCCAGCAGATTTTGTACCACATCCACACTTCCAAAATACTCTCAACTTATTTCTTGACAGAATCTGTCCACGGAAATATTACCAGATGGATTAGATTTTCCAGAACTTGCATAAAGGTCTCTATTAGGTAGAATGAAATGTAAACTATATGCAGAGAACAGGTGTATCATTGGCTTTAAAACTCCTGAAAGTATAAAATGTATACCGTAATGGCCATCATTTGAAAACACACTTCTGTATTACTTACATTTTTTGAGTGGAGGGATATACTTCAACACCTGATTACTATGCATTCTAAATCAAGAGTGGCCACCTCTGAACAAAATCTTGGTATTATCTACACGAAAATAGTGCACAAATCCCACTTCTAAGTTGCATCTTTCTCTCCCTCCATGTGTTTGCTACATAAGTAATGCCTACTAAGCATGTTCCTTCCACAAAAAGGCAGACTGCATGAAAATCAGTTAAAATGCAGCCTAAAATAGCAATGATATAAGTGGAAATGAACATTTTAATCGTAAATCGCAATCCTCAGGCAAAGGTATAACAAATCCAAATTCACTGAAGATGACTTAAGAGCTTGATTTTGTGCCTGCTCAAGTATCATGGGAACTGAAGATAATGCTATCAGTACTTCTCCACATTATTTAAGAACTTTTCTTCAGTATTATATGCAGCAATTAATGTAGATCTTGAACAACCTCATTTTGTTTCTGTAAGTCCTTAATTTCCTAAAATATTATCTTCAATTTTTTTCAATGATTCTTAAAGGTTTTTTTTTCAAACAATATTCCAAGATGCCCACCTCGGTAGCGCAGATGGTAGCACGTCTGCCTCAGGTTCAAGAGGTCCCAAGTTTGAATCTCAATCAGGGTGAGTTACCCAGATAAGGTTTTTTCTGAGGTTTCCCTTATCCTAAAAAAAGACGAAAGTCGGGTAACTCTAAGCTCTATGGACCCTGGGCACATTTGAGCATCATTTCACCCATTCCATTCATCGTCCGATATGACTTAAAAAAATTTAAAGGACTTAAACTATTTAAAAAAATCCAAGATATTGAACATTTTCCCTTCTGATTGATTAGGTATTATAGCTTAGGTAATATTGGACTGTTTTTTTTTTTTAATGGAAAAGAGCTGAAAGTTACATTTGACAGAGTTCAGTTATGAGGTTTTTAGAACACCATTTTTTGTGTATTCAGAGTATTTTGAAAATATGTATTTAGAATTTGAAATTGTATCATTTCAGTGATTTCCAAATTACTAAATCTGCATACAATGCAATGTTGATGCCTGTTTGTGCAGGTCCTTTACTAAATGTCTTATTTTTCTTGCCACGTTCTCTCCAATTTTGACTCCAAAAAATGACAAATTTGCTACTATTTCCATTTTTCCTAACCTCATTCTTTCATTATAATTTGCAAGATGTTCTATTCCTTGATAGTTTGAAATGTCTCATCTCCTCGGTAATTTTACTTAATTCTCTTAACTTTTCTCCCTGTCTTTTTAAAGTTGATCATTCCTTCTGATGTAACTTGATATACCAACAATCTATTTCATGTCAAGACCTGGACTGAGTCTTATCCCACCTATATTTTTTTTCTTCAATTTACGTCCTCCAACATTGTCATATTGGACAATGAATGAAATTGGTGGAATGATGCTCAAATGAGTCCGGGGTCCATGGAGCTTAAAGTTACCCGACATTCGTCTTGCAGGATAAGGAAAACCCCCTGAAAAAACCTTATCCAGGTAACTCACCCTGACCGAGGTTCGAACTCGGGACCTCTTGAACATGAGGCAGACATGCTACCATCTACGCTACCAAGGCGGGCCCACCTATAATGAGTAGCATTATCAATACTAATGTGTACCATATGTACATTCGATCTTTCAATACATCTTCATTAAGCTCTGGCGTGCAACTCCATTCTAGGCCATTTGTAACTGGTCCTACATTACCAGTAGCCTTGTTCATTCTGAACTGTGAGCTTTACATAACCATTTTAGTTTCACCTTCCTTGGAAGATCTACTGGCCTAATACTTCTCTAATTACCAAATGCATATTTTACCAGTTTGTAAGCTTTGAGTGGTCTACCATTACATTCACACAAATTTACTCCAAGCTTTATCTATTAACTTTCTTGCCTGGATTTCGGCTATCCTTTAATAAAGCTTACTATTTGTTCTAAACATGTCTGATGTACAAATTATTTCCAATACATGTTATGTGAAAAATTTTCCTGCATATTACTTTCCACATATTAAATTTGCTACCACATTAAAAATATTCTCCTTCAGTTTTAGTTGTCTCGTTATTTTTTTTTCAAACACGTGCAAACCCATTCCCTTAGGATAGCAAAAAAATATATGAGCTGACAACTTTTAAGACTTGTAATTTTTTAAAGGGTTATGTAAAAACAATGCCAATGTTCTTGGAGGGAATATTTAAGGCAACCATCCCAAACATAAGGAAGCAGCCGAGCCCAATGATACTGTCAGATCACAGTAATGTTCTAGATGCTCCAACCCAATTTCACTTAGCACCCAATCACTAATCAAAACCACTTCTTTGAGAGGGGTGGGGGCTCTAGTTTTAAACAGATTAATCACATCAGACAGTGAATGAAGTTTGTTGAAATATTAAAGTGGATTTGGAGTCTCTAGAGCTAGAGTTATCTGACTTCTCAAAATAAGGAAAAACCTCAGATTAAAACCCAAACCAAAATTTGAATTCCACACCTCTTGAGGCATTTAGAAAGATGGGGTTCAACTGTGATCACTGAATATACAGGCCACAATTTATCATACTCTCAAGCAAATTACTTCAAAATAAACGGTCGATTCATATGAACAATTTCACAAGCTGGTATAGAATGAACAGATCTCAAATGATCATACCACTGGGTAAACATTATGACGAAATAAGATGCACCAATCTTGTCCACCTAAGTACTATCCCTTGTCATTAAAGCTGGGAGTGAGCATGTGATATCCATTTGAATATTTCAGTTAACAAATGATGTGTACAACATTTATATGTGTTAACATAAATTAAAACAAACATGATGCAAGAAGCAATGCTTATTTCCCAAGCTACCTCCTCAGGCAAAGCACTGCAAGGAGAGCAAGTACAAACATTCGCAACTTTTGTATGCACACCTTGAATGGCTTATTCAGACACCAACAATTCCACATGTGTGTTCAAACTCTGCTGTTAACATGTTCCAACAACAGTTCAAAATCAGTCTAAGAGTACAAGTTTGTAAAATCAATTTCTTTTCTCAAAGGACATTTACTAAAATACTATGCACACTAGGTACTTACAAGTGAAAATATGTTCACAAATACAGTTAACATTAGGAAAACAAGCACTCTGCACAGAGGTGTACTGCTAGCTTTAGTCTGCAGTTCAAATCACTGGTTAGCCAACAGTAGCTCAAATTGATTAAATGCAACATTTACTGCAGGTTAACTCTAATGAATGCAACCAGAAATATATCACATCTATTTTACCTCTTTGCTGAAGCACATTCATGTACCTGTTCAGCATAATGTAGGAAAATGTGTCCAATTTTCTATAAACATTAAGTATTTACAGAGGTAATAAAATTTAACAGGCAAGTTTTAAGATAGAAAGTGGAGAGAGACACTATAAAAAAATTAACACGGAAAAGCTGCCCCTACAATTATGTAGAATATGTTCAAATATTATAATTGGTTTTTACTTGCTTTCTTTCAAAACTAACCAACGTTATGTTTAACTTAGTCGATAATTGGATTCTCAAATAGAGAAAAAAATTATTCCCAGGCAACCTTTAAACTCTAAAGCTTACAAGTGCCGCCCTACAAAACTAGTATCTACTCCTGTTACAAAATTCTCATATACGTACAACTGATGTATCATAACATTCCAAAAATGTAGGAATTACACTAATCCATTAATTGCTCTATCTTTTCTGCATTGTTCTTGGAACTATACTGTAATATATAGCTATCACCCTGATTGTTTAGGTTTTGCTTATGCTTTTGGTCAGGATATTTAAGGAAATTGTCACAGAGAAACCTTAAAGCTTTATAAGCTACAGGACTAAACAGTTTGTACTTTTATCAGGATCAGTTCTTTGGTAAAAATGTGTTTCTTTTGGTTGGAATTCTTATGTACAGGGCTCCATTGTTTCAACATACAGTGCATATGAAGCGGGAGATAAGAGACAATAACTATTCAAGGCTATTAAAAATTATCTGTGACAAAATTCTCAAAAACTTTTAAAGCTGCCAAACAAGTTATACTACAAATGACCATCACAGTACAGTTAGTATTTTGCCATAAGCAAATTCTTATTGAGAATGGTGCAATGGCCATAAGTCAGGTATAAAGTTATAATATGCATATTTAATTGGATTATAGGAATAAAAATGGAGACTGAATGCACACTTGTGTAACACATTTTCCCACCTTGTTTCTGGCAACACAAATTTAAGCAACATGATAAAATTGTGGTTGGAGTACAGTGTAACCCGCAAGCGTACCCATTTCAATTTAAGTGCTGAATTATTATTTAGGTATTTTTCATGATCTTTAGAGTTTGACTTTGCCAATCCCAGCAATCCTGCCTTTACCAGACCCTTTCCAAATGCAATACTTTTACTGTGTAACACTGTCATCTTTTCTTCAAGAATGGTTTATGTTGTAACCTCACTGACATGGAACATCAATAGGATTTAGCCCTGCAGTTAATCCTGACTGAAATGCAATTCTTTTATTAATATTAGTATAAGGCATTGCTTTGTCTCTTATGCATTCAGGTTTTGTCCAAATATTACACCTTCGTGCTATCCATTTTTTTTTTTTTTAAATCTTTCCATTAAATATATCTTGTGCACAATAACAGTTTCTGTTCACTAACTCTAAAGCAATTTCCTGCAGTTTGTGGAGAGAAACTTTTTTTTCAAATTTGAATGTCAGGATTCGAGTTAACTGCAAACAGCACTTTAAGATAGACGGTTCATTATTAGCAGAGAATTAATGTATCTTACAGCAGATTGCTGACCTCAAAATTGTTGCACACATCCAATATTTGCTTGAAACCTTTCTGTAGATTCTAATCTCACCAATGGTGGATTTCTCTTTATGCAACTATAAATACTTGGAACATAACTTTTAAACGTTTGACTTTGCACAATTCCTCTTAGTAAAATAGTTGCACATGCAGTATCATTTATTTTTGTTAGAAATTCAATAAAGTGCTAGTTTTTCTAATTTAACTGTAGTTGGTGTTCAATATTTTGGGCTTAAGCAAAACCAAATTAAGCTTTCAGAGCTTCAATTGTGCCATTTTCCAAGGAATTATATAAAAGAAGGAAGTGTCTCAACGATAAAGATGACACACTGCACAAAAAAAAAAAAAAAAAAAAAAAAAAAAAAGTTGCACAATATTTTAGTCTTACTTAATTCTCCCTGTGCACAAGGTTTACATGGCCTAGAAGAATGTGGTCTGGTTCAGATTTCAAAGATTAAGTTAGATGTCATATGTTCCAGATATGACATTTGCCAAGAGGAATGAACTTGTTTCTATATAGAATAAAAAGAAGTATTTCAGAAAGTGGAGTGCCATTGTTACTACATCAGTCAACCACAGAACTGACGATAGGGGAGAAGTCCCCAGAAACTAGTCTTCATAAAAAACTTGTAAGTGGAGAAAAGTATATACAAGGTTGACTCACTTGCCTAATTTTAGTAAACTTGTTTCTATTAAGTATATCCATATCCTCAGCCTGTGAAATACAAATGTCAGAAGTGGAATAAAGATGAAGAAATTTGATTACTACTATGAAGAAAAGTGAAAGCAATCTTAAGTCTCCTTGAATATATAACCAGTACTTCATATTTTAGATCTTAAGCAATTTTAGTCTTCTATTCATTTAGGAATTGAAATTATAAGTGTTCTTATAGCATGAAGTCCATCAGGATGAATGGCATTTCATCGGGGTATTATTATTAGTCAAGTGGTTTGAGATTATTAGATACACATACACACAAAAATTTTACATTTACACCATTCTTAAATCAGAGGCACTTCTACAACTATAAAAGCAATTTAAAGATTGCCTACTTTCACCCAACTGATCTGGAATGAAAACCAAAACTAAGCAATTCTCCATTTTTACTATTGTTTGCCTCTTGGATTTGTTCACACCAGTTTAAACTTCAAATACTCATTTTACAAATGTGCAAATGACAATTACTATCAATTATTTGACTGTTGCATTCTATAATGCACCTCACTTTCATAAACGTATTTTTAGAAAAGCTTAACCTTCTATTTCTTGTATATTAAGAAACTTTTGTTACACATTTTGTTATGAGATGGTTAGAGGATTAAAGTTCTAGTCAAATTCTTATAAAGCAGATCCAAGAGACGGCTTTGAAATTCTATTCTCTTTACACGACCATGAGAAAAAAGACTTGCCAATTAAGTATTAATATTTGAAAATTCAAACCAATTCCTTCCCCATGTTCATCTGTTCTCAATTCGATATGACCCAGCAGAATGCAGTAATATATAGGATCTACAGATTCATCACCAAAGAAGACATAAGAACTACACACATCTGACTCAAAAAATCATGCCAAGTGTCTTAACACTGGTGTATCAGGAGCAAAACCAAATGATTTGGTAGCATATTTTCAGTGATTGATGAGAATTGTCTAGTGATTTGGATGAATTTTAAATGTCTGCATTTAACCACGATCTCACCCTTTTGGAAATATTCATACATTTGTCTACTTTCTTAAATCATAGCAATGCACAAGGCCTAAAACTTAAATGCAAAAAAAGTAAACTCAACTGCCTTTAAAATTAAATGCTTCAAGAATTTATATACACATGCACATGTGTATGTGTGTACTGTCTACCCATCACTAGAAATGCTCACTTAGTCTAACAAGAGTAAGGATTCAAGTAATTAACATGAAATGTCATTCAACTTTTAAAAGATTTCTAGTAGAGCTGTTTATCCACATGGCAAACAGATTACTAACATAACGGCACAATAGATGCTATTGTAATAATGAACTGCAATACCACAGGTATACATGATAGTAGTAATTTTCTCATCTTTCCTTTTACAACATCAAATGGAAATACAAAATCAAGAATACAATTATAAAATCCATACTGGAAAATGTCATCCTAAATCACGATCATTTGGTCCCCATACATCTTACCCTAGGTTTTTGTGTATTGGAGGTCCTCTACTCTTTTTACACATTTTGCCATTTCACCTATCCAACTCTACATTTTTTCTTAATTGTTCTTAGCCATCTCTCTAACTTTCCCTAAGTTCCATATGTTTCTCTTGTTCTTTTCCCCTTCTACTGATAAAATTTTTTGAATTACTACTTCACTCCTCAAATTGTACCATTTACGTAACCAGGCCTTCTCTCTCCCTATCTTTGACTACAATATACAATGGAAATCTGCATTCTCTTCTCCACACAATGGACATTTATCTAGCTCTCTCTCTTGACCTATAACTTTCAAGTTTCTCACCCCTGTTCTCGACCAAGCAAAACTTTCTTGCCCTAACTTATTACATATATCTATATATCCTTCCCTCCCCCAGGTTGCTTTTATTTCTCTATCTAACCTCAGCGAGTTGTCACTTGTATTGGCAAAAATGTCTTGCATGTCAGTATCTTCTAATCTTGGCTTAAGTTCTTTCCAGAAGCCTCTATACCCATACTCTGCATTTATCCAAGAATGACCCAACCCAGTTACTTCTCTTTGAATATGAAAACATTCTTCAATAATATTGCCATCTTCCAAGTTTGTGATTCTGTATAAATATTTCATTGCCCTTGACAAGATTTTATTTTAGTAGAACGCCTGCCCAGTTCCAATTGTGCTGCCCCATTAGGTGATGCTAGCGGTAGTCCCAATACATATTTACAAAAGGATCTATGCACTATCTTTCTCCAAGCCTCATCTACTTCCCATATCTGAGCCATGTAACATTCTATGCGACATTTGATGACTTAATTCATGGAGTATATGCAAAAGTGCCACCAACATTTGAGCAAAAATACTGCAAGATAAAAATTAAAGATGAGAACCAGGCAGTAGCAACCCATAATGAAATAATGACATTCTTGCTTTCAAGATTTAACTGGAAGTTAGTATGTGTATACATCAAGCAGATTCATGTAACTGGTGTATCAGAAACTAGTCATTTGCCACCTCTAAAATAGATGTTCTCACAGATTACATTAAGATAGTTGGGTTGACAGTTCCCACAATGTAACAAGGTCAATATTTTATTTTAAACTTAAAACGTGATGTTAAAATTTTAATTTATATTTCTCCTATACTAAGATATTTAATAATATTAAAGATAGAAACCAACCTGGCTCACGCCAGTTTAAACTGCAATAGTAATAAAATGGGAGTAATTTGTCAACATATCGCACATACTTAACATATCTCAAAATGGAATATCAATACTTAGAACACTTATAAGTATCTACATCTCCTAAAGCTGCTTTATACACTCTTCTTCCCCAACCCCCCAGGCTATAATTTTTTATCAAAGAAATAAGTTTGAAACAAATACCAAAGTTAGCATTGTTTATGAATTTGTATGGACCTATGCTTAATTTAATATCACTATTATTCAAATCTGCAGATAATATTTCCATCTACCTGCCCATTTCATCAAGATTAGTTGGATTATTTAAGCTGTCATACAGTTGCAGTTTTACCACTCATTGTATAATAAGGATTTGCAAATCCTTGAAAATCAAATGGTGCCAAATGTCATCCCTTTCCCAGCCTCTACACCAATTCATGCAAATTTTCCAACAGTGGAAGCAGTGCTGCATTGTTATGCCGTTCACAAGTTGCACTGCCTTTGTCCTATATCCATGGACTCCAAATTGGTCGATCCCTCTGGGTGTACACATTTCACCTTTGGGATGTGAAAAAACTTTGGGCAGTGCTTGATGCAACGAACAGTCATCAGGTCGTTTTGTTTTTTAACATAGTGCACTGAGGGCTGATGAAAGACACTTGAGGCATTCTATCACAAGTCTCACAAATTCAGAGGGTCTTCAAAAATAGTCTTACTTGCAGGCACCCAATCAATACAGATAACACTAGGATCACAAATCATCTCATTGCTTTAAATTGTGATTTGCACATACTTGTTGCCTTTGTATGAGCTTAAGAGCTAGGCTCTTCCAATCACGGATTGTTGCTTATTCTGAAGATATTGGAAAAAGTTTTGCCACCGATTAATTGTAAGTTTGACAACTGCCTGTATGCTCAATAAGCAGTTTCATCTAATTTCTTGCTCTGCATTCTTTAGTTTTCACAGGGCAGCCTGATTTTGGATCACATCTTTCTCATACCTAAATTCTTTAAGTCACAGAACTTTCACATGAAACAATGATCACTGTGAGCTATGTCAATTTGCATGTTTCAATGATAGATTTTCTGAATTTTACAAGAAATTTAATGTTAATGCATTCAACTTTTATTAGCATTTTTCTGACAGCTCACAGACATCTGCTTCTATTACTGTGTGCGAGTGAAACCATGTGACAGAAGTCCATAGATTATTGGCCTACAACCCCACCTTGTTCTTGAAGTTGCACGAAATGAGTAAATATTTCATCCACTTTTTGCCACACCTTGTTTACTGCTGATAAACCCTGGTTTTTAGTTTTAGTTAATTGATGGAAATTAATCATTTCTTCACACTAGCCATATATAGGCTAAGGTTTTTGATAGTCAACATGAAAATCCCAGCCATGGCATTGAATTTTTCATGTTGACTATCAAAAACCTGGTTTTTAGTTTTTCAATTAATAAGGAACAAATGGATAATTATACTAAAGTTGGGTTATTCATAAAACCAAATAAAATTTTTTTAGAAAAAGAAATCTTTAGAGTTAAACTAATTCCACATAAAAATGGAGATAAATTTTAAACTTAATATTCAAAGGCAACACACCGAAATTTTCAACAAATTCCATCCATCTCTAAACACCCTTTTAAACAAAAAATTTCATTTTATTATGTGTTTAAGATATTTACATGACTACAGTAACAGGAGACTACTTTTTGACAAAATGTAATGCAGATATAGAAGGAAAGTCATAAAGCAAGCCTTTTAAGATTGAACAAAATTTAAATATTGGAGGAAAAAAAAAAAGCCAATTATTTCACTACAGCAAGCTATGGCCTGATCACATATCCTCAGCTTATGCATGTGTTGTTGCCTATATGAAGTCTAGCCCTCGGAGTGTAATATGATATGCATAATTATAAAATTTACATACAGGTATTTTACATCTGGCTAGGTTTTAGTGCCAGATAGCCCAAGAAATGGGGTGGAAAAATTAAGACGGAACACTGGAAATTAACGTAACTCAACCCTTTCTAGCTGATAATTAGACAAAGAACTGCCACTAAAAAGTTATTGGTAAGCTAACCTAGCTACGAAAAAATGCACTCCACTTTGAAATACTGTAAAACTACCTAAAACAAATTTTAATTTTAAAAATGCTTGTCATTCCTGTTAATTTATTTTACTCAGTCATCGAATTCTTAGGAATGTAATTATGCATGTTGTACACTTTCAGTTGGTATGTTAACTTTAATTGGATGCTTTCAATTATATGTATTTTTCATTTTGACAAAGCCAAACAAATGTTATGTATTTTCCAAGTGATGAATAAATACTATTACAGTGCAGATGACTTTTTTCAAACCTAAATTACAATGAAACTTATAAAGATGCCATTTGTTTCCACAACATCCTATACCTTATAATCTACAGGATGGATAAATATTTGTGATAAAACTGAATATTCAAAACATTTCCAACAAAATTATGATATGCTGTATTAATATTAACTTAGCGTTGTTCACACAAGTCAGAAGATATTTTATTTTCTACTCCTGTCACTTAGCAATTAGAGAAAAGTCAAGACGTCAGAAAATCAAAATATTACATAATCCACAATGGAAAAAACTGACTGAAGATGCACAAAAGATTTTTGCAGAACTGATCTCGTGAATTCTATGGAAATTTTATCAATTTTCTTGAAAGGTGTGCGCAAGATGGGTCCCAAGAATGCTGACAGAAGTTCACAACAAGCAACGCACTGAAAATTCCCGCCAATTTCTTCAATACTATGCTGACAAAGACAACCTTTTGGATTCAATAGTCACAGGTGATGAAACTTGGGCTTTCCACTTCAAACCCAAGACAAAACATCTCATGAGTGGCAATATTCCGGTTCACCCAAGCCGCGAAAGTTCTAAAGAATACAGTATGCCTGTAAAGTCATGGCAACTGTGTTTTGGGATCGAAAGAGGATATTGTTGATTGACTTTATAGATCCTGGGACAACAACCAATGCTGACAGGTACTGTCAGACATTAAGAAAATTCAGATGGGCAATTAAAAACCGAACAGGAATGTTGAGCAAGGGCATCAGCCTTCTCCAGAGTAACGCTTGCCCCCACACTGCCCCATCAAAATGGGAATCTCCTGAATCAGTTTGGATGGGATGTCATCACCACACCCATCCTATTAGTCCGGACTTAGCGCCCAGTGACTACCACATGTTTCTCAAACTGAAAGAACATTTGGCTGGAAGGCACTTAGTGACGAGATGAAAATGGAGGTTCAACGCTTCAAGAGCATGGCAGTGAATTGGTATAACATGGGCATACAAAAACTACCACAGCATTTACAAAAATGCATCAGTCAAAATGGTGATTATGTGGAAAAATAGAAAATGTTCAAGCTTAAAATATATGTACCATTTGTTGTCAATAAACATTTATTTAAATTTAAAAAATACTGGAGACTTAAGTTTTGAAATAACCATCATATATAATCAAGTTTTGAAATCTCTCCTGCTTTTCAA
This sequence comes from Mantis religiosa, assembly GCA_030765055.1. Lineage (NCBI taxonomy): Eukaryota > Metazoa > Arthropoda > Insecta > Mantodea > Mantidae > Mantis > Mantis religiosa. Next base: position 19,325,069 of record CM060951.1, on the reverse strand, counting down.
TCCACCCTATCATTTACATAGCAATTGCTGTCAGCTTACATACAGATTCATTAAGGTTTGAAGATCAAAAGATCGCTAGTCAGTGCTGACTTCATACTCCATTCAAATATTTCTGGAGAATAGATCAAAATAAAATGATCTCAGAACAAATTTAGCTACTGCATGTATGCCCGCACATAGTTGGCAAATGATTTGAAATTACTGTTATTTTCACTACACAAATATATTCCCTGAGTTATGACATGCCAAGAGAAAACTTGTTTTATAAGGGATGTAAGAATGCCACTTTCAGGATCATTTATTCATAGCAACTGAGAAGTTTGTAAAGATTTCGTAAAGTTTTCGTCAAGTTAACATGAAATTACCTTATATTTACTGGAGTCAATGTCAGTTCCAAAGTCCAAACTGTCCATCCTTATGAGAAGCAGAACTCAATGGATTGATCTTTCGATCTTGCTTTAAAAAAGAATCCTAGATATTAAAGTTTAGCTTTACAGAACCTATGGCAAAATGCTGTTTGCTTCATTTTTGCATTTGCTTCAATCCTCTTCATATTACAATAAAATATCCATTGGCTATGCTTTGGTCTTAGGGTCCTTAGTTCTTGAGCAGTGTTTCTCCACAGCATTTGTTAGCAGTACGTTCACAGATTTGCAGCTGTGAAATGCACGAAAGGCTAAGCGAACAAGTGGCATATGTAGAGAAAACTTGGAAATCTTACCAAAGTACAGAACTTTATCCTAGGATTTGATCACAATTAAGAAAAATTTTACTTCAGACAAAATACTATTAGGCCCCTAGATAATTGTATCTAGTATAAATTACCCAAAGAAAATCCAAGAATGTTTCACTCGAGTTACAAATTCAGAGGGATTTTTGGCAAAAATAATTATGAACATTATTTGCCAAATATAGGTACTTTATTCATTTCACGAAACATTTTTCAGGAGTGCTGCAAATGGTTTATTTTGAATCAGAATAAGCATTCTCAGATGTCAATTATGACGGCAAGATTTGACATATCTAGAGGGGGCAGCAATAGTGCATTCATATCCTGTGAAATTTTCCTCCCACATAAAGTTTCTTTTGTGATCAGTAACTGCTTTCAGCCATTTAAACTGCTCTATGAAGAACCTGATTAACTTTGATTGTGGTTACAACATGATAAATTATACATGCATATGCTAATCCCCAACAGTTTCCTAATTGTACCACTAACAAAACTTATGCCCACACTTAAAATTTTTCTATGAAACAATAGCAATACATCTAAACTCCTTCTCCAATATTATACATTGATATGAGTATAGTAGTTCTGAATTAGAATCCATAGTTAAATAACTCTGTTCAATTTAGTGAGCAACTTCTCTTCATTTGAGGTGCAATAAATTAAAGAGGTTACTGATATTGTTATCCATTTGACTACTGTATATTATTGCATGGATGAGATATGTAGACAATTTCACATCATTTGTTATAACTTCCACCAATTACCACAAAATGAAAATGTGTTCAATAGCCACTAATATCCTGTTATTATGAACCACAAAGTTATGGTATGCAAACCCAAGTGGTTAACATTTCATATGCATCAGATGTGTTAATATTTCTACTTCCATTTCAAAAATTAGGGTGCTTTCATAATATTTATGAGCTACATTACACTCTAAAGCCATTTGGCTAGGTTTCACAATGTTAAATTAACCTTAAACTTTTTTGACATTTTAACTGTCATTTTTCCTAACACATTATAAAAAGCAATTGTTCTTACCGATAGTAGGTATTGTAGTAACTATTTCTCCTAGTTTCAGTTTATATAAAATCGTCGTCTTTCCTGCTGCATCTAACCCCACCATCAATATCCTCATCTCCTTCTTGCCAAATAGGCCTTTGAAGAGATTTGCAAACATATTCCCCATGGTGGCAGTTTATAATCTGTACAATATCTAGAACAAAAAGCATAAAACAGTGTAAATACACACAAATAATTACAGTCCAGCCGTGTAGGCTATGAGCTACATGTGCACCCGACTTTCACTATCAGACTAAATTATATTGATTCATCACAGACATTGTCATGCAATGGAATCAACTGCCGGTTTATATTAGAATGAAAATTAACACAAATATAGTGCAGGTTAATACAAAATATCCTTGTTAGTGAATAAAAATGCTCGATTATATATGTCCCTAAGCAATAAATGTTCACTCGTATCATAAGGGAAGAAATTCACGTTTACTTGTCACCTTGGTTCTCCTCCCAACGCGAGGTTTGAGCCCAGTTTTATTCAGACTTCATTAGGCATATATATAAGCTATTACAAAAAATCATAGACTTCCAAAGCGTTAGAGTTAAAGAACTTTCTTCAGACTTACGTTCCAAGTTTAACAACCGTTGTGTTCTTCAATCAAACGCTAACACATTAACTATGCCTTCCAGTTACTATATATGTCAAAATGGCGGACGTGGAAAAGGATTCGTGCTTCATGCCACGTATAGGGGTCGCAGAATTGACGTAATTGGTCAAGCATCCAACACGTGATCATGGTAGCTAGAAATCTAACACGGTTCTTTAACTACGATTGCTTCAAACTACTACAGAACAACCAACTAACTACTATGGATTTCACAAAGAATGAGAAAGCTGAAAGTTCCAAGTTGGCTCTGGCCACGTAACTAAATCCAACGAGTTAGAAATTGCATACTGTTTGCATAAGCTTCAGAAACAGTAACTTTTATAGTGAATCATTCATTCTGGGTCAAATCTCACCCAGGAAAACTCCCACATCAAACAAAGAGTATTCCGAAACCATTAACTATCCTCCATGAGTCATGTATAGGAATGAGCAGACATGTTATTTCCTTAATATAAACTTCAACTATACATGTTTCACATATGGATGACTTAACACAGTAATCCTTTAGCGAATTTTCACTAATTTCTCCATTACCCACGAAACTGTTTGTATACGTGACAAATACAAAAGCTGCCACATTTTAAACATTAACTATGAAACTTACTACAGGCGGTATAAAAATAATCCAAGCATTTGGTTTTGGTTTCCAGCCATCGGACTAAATACAAAATCTGATATCAGTTTCACTGCTGTAGACCATATAAAACTACCTCAATTTTAGAATTAAAATAATGTATACTTTTATGTAATGCCGAATTTTGCAACTATGTAGAACATTTTTTACCCACGTACTACATGCTCTGTCTGCACTTATCATTTAATCCTGTGTTAATGTGTTATTATGTTAATTTCTTACTGAATTACTGGCTTAGCGTATTCTTTCTTAATTACTGTTTCCTTGTTGTTCTTTCTATTGGCATATCCCACATGTTCAGTGACCAGAGAAGGAATAAACTTAATCAGTTTCATTATTTTGTGGGATAAATTCTCAATCACTTCTCAATACATCATAAATAAGTACCTACTGTATGCACATTAATATCTTCTAAAAATAACTTGCATCTCTTTTAAACTTTGTATGAATCATTAATGGTATTAATAGTTTAATTCTGCATGTAATTCAATAGTTTCTCCGTGCAACATCACCTAATTTTTGTCCAATTTAATTCAGTCAGTTATTATGGGAATCACAATAATGTCTTCTGAAAAGTAATGTACCTATTATTAACATGAAAATACGAAAATTTAAAATTAAAACTTCAATGTTTATAAAAGATTATTCACCACTGAGTTTGCATTTATCAATATTATGTAAACCTGGGTAAATTATGGTAAGATATGTAGGTCAAAAGGGGTGTAAAGACTAATTAGCTTAGTTCGATAACATCCCATGCACTTACACTTATGGATGCGCATTAGCATGAATTTACATGATTCAAATAAACCTGTGTGCTCTGTTAATTTGGATATTTTTATGTGCCAATTTTATGTATTTCAAGCAATGTTCTCAATGATGCTTTACTTTATGTCTGTACATTCTATTTTCAGATTAAATCCATATTCAAGCCAATATTAAATGTTTTCTATTTGTGTTTTCAATATAATACGCTCAAAAACATAATATTTCTTGACTGTTGTGGTCAATAATAAAGAGCAACTTAATTTGATGTGTGCTGGTCATTCCTATCTGAGTTGACTGCCCCCAAAGAAACTATGAACATTCTAGGACGTATAGATTTAGTTTAAGAGAAATTTTGGAAAGATAACTATCCAACCGACAGATATATTCAGTGTTGTGCATACTGAACCAGGCTCTTTCAAGTCAGTTTGGCATGAAGTATTATTACTTCAAGAACTTTTTGTTATTGACTTCATTCTGGCAATTGTTTCAAACAGTACCTGCTGAAGCATGAATGCACTAATAGTGCCACCACTACTTCAGGGACCTTTTTTATCGCTACAACCGAGTAAGAGATATCCGTCAATGAATAAAATAGTTGAAATGCTCATTATACGATGCAATATACACACCACCGACACCAGTGATTCTTTTCATTGCACATCAACTGACACTAAGAGTCAACTTCAATGACAAGAGGGAATTAATCACTTCCGTGGACTCGAAAATTCACCTATGTCTTCCCCAAGCAAATATCGAGTTAAAATTTGCAAATAGATTACCGAACAATATAAGATCAGCTTAAGGCGATTTAATATTTTTACACAATGTTAATTAAATCCACCACACATTTTTTCTGACCAGTAGTTATCACCGATAAATAAAATGCATGTAAAACGGAATAAAGCATTTTACTTTACATTCACAGACCATTTACCTTCCCTATAAATTATCGTTTAATTCTTATGCGGTTAACCATCATTCTTGTGTTATATATTTATGTTCATACCACAAGCAGGTCTTCCCAGCTTCACTTTGTTTTCTAACGATAATGTAAAAATGGAATACTTAGTAAAAGCACGTTATTCGCGTTAAATAAAGAAAACACCACATCGCACTACGCATAAAAGCAAGGCCTTTAATTTTCATAATAGAAGCAGGCTTCTCTTTTAATCACCTTCTGCCGCTGTAGGTAATGGGAGACAACGATTAATTTGATATAGTATGAACAAAGGAAATTACAACTGTGATCCAAATTCCAAGTGGCCCGAAATCTATAGAATAGTCATGTAACAATGATGCAGACTGAAAACGTACAGTTGCTTCTTTCGGCTTCTGTTGTTTCCTGTTCTCAGGCAAGACATTTAATCAGGCCTTGAACAGTATTAAGCATGCCCGCATTAGATGTGTACGACTAATTTAAAATAATATTACCTCTGCTTTTTCAGGCAGTATTATACATTGTCGGAACAAGGGTGGGAGCTATGGGAGCTGAATTAAGGGGAAATTAAAGAAAAATTGTATAAGCTGCTATACGGGGTGAATAAAAGGCATGAAACAATGCTTGTAATTGTTTTGTTATAGTTTTGTGAAGTGATTTTTTTTAGAAAAGCTGTAAGAAATCAACATGTTTTCATATTATTGTGACTGTGAATAGGCCATGAGTTATTTCTGAATGACAACATTTTTCTTCTCATTTTTTGATCTTCAAGTCTCGGAAAATACAGGTAGATGCGTTTTTGAACTGTAATTTAAATTATTATCTGAAAAGGTTTCCAGAGCCATAGCTTATGCTATGGAACAGTACAAAAATATATAAAATGATGGCAAACAGCCCTTAACAATACTTATATTACATTTTCATAGTAGGAATGAATTGCCGTACAAGAACGTATTACAGCACATGAAATGCAAGGCAAGAAAGCACATTCATAACAAAATAGGTGGCGCTGTGTTGTAACACATGATGAATTCATTACAAAATGTGCTCAAAATAGACTCTATTTATTGCCAAAAAAAACGCCAAAGCCTATATTTTAAAATTAGGTTATGTTTTCAGCCACACTGTTTGCCTGATCAGCTGCTATTCTTGCCCAATTCTTCGCTTTAACTCTTCAAGATTACTTGGTTGGTCCTTATAAACCATACACTCCAAATATTCGCACAAGAAAAAGTCCAATGCCCGATTTCACCAAAAGATATTAAAATCGACGTTAAAAAATGTAACGTAACACTTGTCACAGCGCTAACACTACTATTAAATTTCTTCCATTTCCCCAAACTGTTTTCTGAAAATGTTAACAAACACGTGTTAACGCCAAGAAACGTGTAAATATTACAGCTATAGAAAGCTGTGGATGAGTTGTATTATTTTCTGAACGTACTGCGATGCGCTTTTGTTTTCATTTTCGTCTGCACATAGCTGAAGAAATGGCGGGAAAAAAATCATAAACAAAAGCCACGAGACCAATTTCTAATCAATGGAGAAAGAATTGTTAATTTAATAGGTGACAAAGTGTAAGGATATCGTGAAAAATAAGAGGACGGATGCGGCGAATGTAAAAGGGAAAGATGTCACGTGGGAAAATAAATTTCTCATGGATGGAGAAAGAATTTTTAATTGAATTGGTGACGAAGTGTAACGATATCGTGCAAAATAAGAGGACGGATGCGGTGAATGTAAAAGAGAAAGATGTCACGTGGGAAAATATTGGAAACAAATTTAATTCAAATGCATATGTCACTACTACAAGCACCAAACAGCTTTGTCAGTATTACGTAAATTTAAAACGAGGTGCGAAGGACGAGTGACTTGAAAGTTTCAAGACGGGTGGTGGACAGTGTATTATCCACATAACTCAGTGAATTATAAAATAGCAAAGTTAATATTTGAAGCAATGGCGAGATCGGCATATTCCTTTCGATGCATGTTCTAACTCAGTATTACGTAAATTTAAAACGAGGAGCGAAGAAGGACGAGTGACGTGAACGTTTCAAGACGGGAGGTTGGCAGTGTATTATCCACATAATTCAGTGAATTATAAAATCGCCAAGTTATTAATACTTGAAGCAAACGCGAGATCGGCATATTCCTTTCGATGCATGTTCTAACTCAGTATTACGTAAATTTAAAACGAGATGCGAGGAAGGAAAAGTGACGAGTGACACGAGCGTTTCAAGACGAGAGGTGGGCAGTGTATTATCCACATAATTTAGTGAATTATAAAATCACAAAGTTATTAATACTTGAAGCAAAGGCGAGATTGGCATATACCTATAGATGCATGTTCTAAACTCTCTTTTACTTCTGCAGTAAACTTCATAGCAACATGTTTCGACAGTCTATACCTCTGTAGAAACTTTTCTTCTGATAAGTACTCAAAATCCTTTCTTCTTATAGGCCGTACTCTATGACAAATGCCATTTAGACGGCCTTAAATATAGCAAATCGACATCAACAGCTGAGTTCACGCCCGCCATCTTAACTATTTACAGTTGTTAAGGACTTAACAAAAGAAATGTGGCTTGTTAGTTTAACAAGAGATTTAACAAGAGTTTTAAGCTAATCCTTGTTGGTGAAATGTAATTTTGGTTTAGCTATTAGTTAGTTAGTTTTTATTCATCCTTTTGATCATATTACATGATATAGGACACGTCAAGTACTTATAACTAAAAATTATACAATATAAATATATACAACACAAGTTTGGAATGAAAATTCAACTGTATGTACAGTATAATGATAATGATGATGATAATGATGATAGTAATGATGATGATGATGATGATGATGATGATGATGATGATGATGATGATGATGATGATGATGATGATGATGATGATGATGATGATGATGATGATGATGATGATGATGATGATGATGATAATAATAATAATAATAATAATAATAATAATAATAATAATAATAATAATAATAATAATAATAATAATAATAATAATAATAATAATAATAATAATAATAATAATAATAATAATAATAATAATAATAATAATAATAATGATAATAATAATAATAATAATAATAATAATAATAATAATAATAATAATAATAATAATAATAATAATAATAATAATAATAATAATAATAATAATAACAGTTCACTTGTCGTTAACATATTCAAACAATTCACCTATACTATAAAACATTAACATCATTAACATTAACAAAATCAATTGTCAAAGTAATCATAATATTCTTTTATGCTATAAAAACAATGGAGTGAAAGAAGTTTTTTGAGCCAAATTCTAAATCGATGCAGTGCAGGTATTTGCTTCAGGTAATTGGGTAATTTATTATAAAGCTGGAGGCCAGTATATACAAAACTTTTTTCAAAAGAACTAGTGCTATGTGTGATTACATGAAGGTTATCTTTTCTTCTGGTATCATGAGAATGTATCTGTGAATATTGCTAAACTCGTGTTAAGTCTTAACATTTGTTGGTGAAATCAGATACAAGTGGCTCAGATCAGAAGATCTAGACGGCCATTCAGTACTTCCTCTTAGGTTAATTCTTCTTCTGTCACCATATCCGATCATCAGTATTTCAATTCGTAGTCTTTCTGTAAGTTGTGCCAAGACTAATTACTTTCAGGAAGATTTTTCAATGAAGTAAGTATTGTTGACCTTATTACCTTAGCTTTTGTCTGTATTTGTTCAATCCAAAGCCACATATTGAAGTAGCCTACTGTATCGTTTAATTCAAAACCTACTCAATTTGAAGTAATGATGCGTTTTTCTTTGCTCAGTACACATGCACTAAGCTCCTAATAAACTTAAATTTCTATTTGAAGGGGTATTTGTACGTTGTGAGACTTGAGAACTACAGGAGTGATGAAAAAAGAAATGTTTGCCATTTAACAGCAACAAAAAGTCACACTCCTTATTTTTAGTCATGGTAATCTGTGGGCATGTTGATATCTTAAAGATTTTCTAAAAAAATATCACTTCATAGATTTTCAACAGCGAGGTTATGTGCATTCTTCCACACTCTTTACTCACCCAGTATTAAAGTTTATGGTGTTACTTTGCTGCGGTGAAATCGAAACCACTTTTATTTCTATCCTACTTAAAAACCAAACAATTATTTAATAGTTCAGACAGCAAATGCATTTACTTTAGAGATGGAATATCTTACAAAGATATTCCATTAATTCGAGATGAAAGGGAAACATGTATGTAAAAAAATTAGATACGTTCACTAGGAAATAACTTCTGAATAATAATTAAGTACTCAAACAATAAGAACAAAACTGAATAATCAAAATATTTAAATTACATTGAAATACAGAGGATGCCGAGTATCACGTGTTAATGTGCTACAGCACAATGTCGAAATAATTGCATATTAAATCATTAGCAAATAGAGGTAGCAGAAGGATGGTGATGTTCAACAAGAAATTGTCAGTGTCCGTAAGCAATAAACTTCTTCTCTATAAGTAAGTGCTGAGACCTGTATTGACATACGCCTGCCAAATATGGGGAATGGCAGCTTAAACTAACCTTTACAAACTGCACATATTTCAGAACAGATCTTACCACAGCAACATCCGCTGAATGGTATATACCAAACAATATACATTCTGATCAATCTTTCCCCAAACTCAGTGAATACATCCTACACCTGTCATATAACTTCTACGCTATTTTTTTCTCTACCTTTAACCAATTTAGACGTGGACTTGAGGGTGCAAAATTGAGTCGGGAGAAACCGAAGAGCATCCCAGGCTTGCATTGGACCACCATTAAAACTGAAAAATAATTAAAAAGAATAAATAAAAATATACATATATACTAAAATTAAAGTGTCGCCGTTTACACATTGTTTTTAAAGAATCATATGATATGCCAGTAAGGGACAACGTCCTACGTTGTACCATAAATAATTGCACCAAATTGGTGCCACCAAAATTACACCGAGTGTATTCTTTTAGAGTGAGTGAGTGTGTACTGTTTTAGGGCCCGTCGACAACAAGGTCATTTGGGCCCGGTATTCTTTTAGATTGTGAGCCGCTATGCAAACAAAACGGCGGAAAATAAATGTTGTAACACTCTCCAAAATAACACGAACTTCGACAGCTATAAAGTACGGTATCATCTGTGAAATTTAGTTTCGGTTCCAATGGTCACTCTGATAAAAAATAAAATGTCTATGTGAAATTTTAAATGCACTGCGAGTGTCCTTTAATTCAGTAGCTACCCAGAGACGAGCTTTGGGTTTATGATGTCCGCATTGCCTTTTTTGCAAGAATACAACGGGAATTCTGTATATGAACTATTAAGGAGATTCTTTTTCGAGTATATATTTGGAACAAAATGTAAAAATTAAAGAGTTAGATAGATCTATTTTAAATTCAAGTCTAAGTTAAAAGACTATAGGCAGCCATAAACGGCGAATGTACAAGGAAATATGTGGCGAAACAGATGAATCTAAGGTTGTGGTATTGGAATGCATATTTTCTTGCCATTTTAATTATTTGTGATGTATGGGGTAGAAGTAGTGACATCCTAAACATATTAATGCGTTAATGAAGAAAGAGTCTAGATAATAAACGCGTACACTTGATCTAGGTGCATTAGGTCATGTTAATATTGAAACATATTAGGTTGTGCAATTCATGTCCAGATAATGAAATCCAATCAAATAAAACTAATTATTGATTTATAACATTTAGGACTGGCACAATAAAACAGAAACGCCAAGCGATCCAGATATCGTTTTAACCTTTTATAGATTTCAGTACTGAATATAGAAATCCAGTGAAAGGACATGTGATCAGATATTTAAGGGGATTTTAACAGCTATGTAAAATCCACTACTGAATTGTATGTTATAAACTTGTGAAATTATGACGGAACAAGTATGTGTATATTGAACCACATGGTACCCCTTGAAATGGCATATTTCTTTAGTAAAACATTTAATAGTCTTTTTAAACTTAAAGATTTTCAGGCAACAGATATTCCGTGGATTATTTATATAATACTTGAAAATTAAGGGAAAAGGTTCAAATTTTGGCTGCGTCATGCTCATTGTAAAAGGTACGATGCAAAGCGTAGTAGCCTTTCCATAAAGGAATTCTGGATAACGGTCTAATCTTATGCAAGAAGCAATCCAACGTTCACTCTCGCAATGAGGAAAAAACTTCCTTAGTTGATTCTTTCTTAACAGTGAAGTAACACGTGGAAACGTTCTGTCATTTCCTGAAGTTGTTAAACTAATTGTAAAATTTTAGTTATTTCTGTAAATTAAGGTAATCATCACACATACAACAGTCTATTATATTTAGTATTGTAGATGGACCAAGATTTTTAATTGATTAACCATGTTACTTTAATCGTTTAATCTATCTATTAATCGAGTTATTATCTGTTCAAAAATTAGGTTAAGAATTTTATAAAGTACTTCAATATTGTGTATATTTCATTATTTATGAAACTTTTAAATATTTAGATTCAACATTTGTGTTCATCAGGTGCACATGCTTTATATATGTATTGAATTATATCTATAATATTTTTGTAAGGGATTATTTAGTAACGTATTATATCAATATGTACTAACATTTGTGAGACTGGCATGAAAATAATAGTTTACATGAAGGCTCACCTAGTCACAATTGTTTCATCCATGATTTTTAACGTGTAAGTGCATTCACATGCTTTGAATTAAGTGCTGTCGTTTTGTGAGAATATTTCCTGCATCACTAAACACACATTCACAGGGAACCGATGTAGCTGGTACACTACGTAATTTCTTCGCTTCTCATGTGTTTATGAGAACTCCTAGTAGTTTACCGCGAAAAAACACGAGTCAGTTGGAGAATTTAATGTCATGTTGGCACCTTGTCTCTACATGTATAATCTAGTTCTATATGTACACATAATTCAAATCAACATCATCATGATCATAACACAAGAGGAAAAAGATATGTAAAATACCCTACTCATAGGTTAGCACTGCTCGAGAAAAGTCCACAATATATCGGGATTAAAATATATAATAAATTGCCACAAACAGGGAAACAAAAACCAAAATCTTTTTAAGAAAACATTCAAAAGTTTATTCACCAACAAAACATACCATTCAATTCAGGAATACATGGATGATGTACTGTGATCTCAATTGTATCTTAGTGTCTGTTTAAATTTAGAAAAACTATATACTCTAGATATTTTATATAATTAATATTCTCTTGCTTTATTATACTTTGTAACATATTGTAAATATTGTAGACTTATTTCTGATCTTAAAGTTTAGGTTTAAAATTTTGACGAGTCACCAATTTACGAGCACCTTCTCAACTATATAAGTGTAATATGACGAATAAAGTATTGTACTGTATTGGCCATAGTAGCTCAATGGTTTAGAGCGGCTGGACGGAGACTAGAAGATCCGTGGTTCAGATCCCGCCTATCGCATTGAATTTTTCAGTCTGGCTCTACCCCTTCATAGTGCGTCCTACACACGGCTAATGTGAAAGAACAATTAATTTCCATTAATTGTACCTAATAGTAGTCCGAACTATAAAGCCCGGGCCTTAAAGTACTTACAGCATAGTAAGTCGCCATTAAGGTAGTTGTCTCATGTATTTATGAGAACCCCTAGGGGTTTACCGGAAAAAAACACGAGTCAGTTGGAGAATTTAATGTCATTTTGGCACGTTGGCCATAGTAACTCAATGGTTTAGAGCGGCTGGACGGAGACCGAAAGATCCTAGTTTTAAATCCTGGCTATGGCATTGAATTCTTCAGTCAGGCTCTACCCTTTCATAGTGTTGTCCTACACAAGGCTAGTGTGAAAGAACAATTAATTTCCATAACAAGGTACTGTTCCATCAGGTTACTACGTCTTGTTTTAATTTTATCTGTGGAGTATTCAGATCGTTCAACTTTCTCAGTTCATTTTCTAAGTACGGACTGTGTTTTAAGTAGCCCACTACTTTTCTGCAGTTACTAAGGAGGATATCTATAAAATTACTTTTAATCGCCTTATTGAGACTAATTGTAAAGTATGAGCAGAGCACCTGACATTGTCATATTTTTATTTCTCGATACCAAGTACAATATTTCTAGCATTGTTTGTACAAACTGCAATGACTTTATTTTGAAAGTTCCAATCATTTATAACGTGTTCGAACTCACTAGTACAGGTGATTGTGCGGTGCTTTTCAGTTACGTTTTCCACTTGTAATATTGCACTGCAGAACTCCCAGTTAGAATCAATCCAGTGGGCACTAACTCCTAAGTAAATGATTCGCTACCGAAGTCCAGAAGCCCCAGTTAAGCTAACATATTCCACATACTTTAATGTGTCCAATAGCTTAGATCTTTCAATATCGCATAACTTGCCAATTCGTTACGTGCAATATCTTTTGATGGAATATTATACGAACTGTTTCCAACGGCTTCTCTTAAAACTTCTTTTAGCCCTTCATCCGAAACAATATTGAAGGTCGGCAATCCTTTACTATCCATTTTACGATTTTATTTGTTAATTCAGCTTGCATGATGGAAGAAATCGTTTTGACAATGAAATTATTTAGATTGAACTGCGATGCCTGAGGAACCGTTGGAGATAATTCGTTAGCACTTTGAAATAGATGGGTGTGTTTCAAATGATAATTCAAGTTACTGGCCATACCACTATAACTAAATGATTTCCCATAAATTTTACAAAATACTTCAGACACTTTACCAGATTCATTTAGCTTAAAGCTGAAATGTACACGCAGTTTCCCTCACAAATTTTCGTATGCCATAATTTTAGTTCCACTCAGCACGAAACGGGTTTCCTTATTTTAACTTTTTGAACACAAAACTTTCACTCTCTGCCACGAACTCAGAAACGTTACTGGCTTACTGCAGTTTACAGCAAAGTTACACCACCAGCCCTGAGAAGAGGGATCAGCTATTGTCTCCATAGATGCGTAAGCGAAGTGTTCGGTTCAAGGTTGTACAGTTCAGCTTATACTAGCATGCGATATATAATCAGTTGCACACGAATCTACACGATATGTTGTTATGCACAAGCTGTAAGGAAAGAAACCTCTCTGTCAGCATCTGTATGTAGTTATGTGCCTCTTACGATATTTCACAACAGAAGTGTTATTTAGGGTCTCTCGGGGTCCAGAGTGATTTCTTTTAGCTATTCATGAGTTATATTATCTCAAAGTTTCATGAACATTACGTGTCTAGTGAAAGATTGATGCGTTGGAAGGGCTGTTTAGGTTTGAAGCAATACATCAAAATAAAGTGGGGCAAATTTGGCTAAAAGAGCTTTGATTAATATTTACTGTAATCGATTAATTTTAATCGACTCGATTATTCGATTAATTTTTTAAAAAATTTTAATCCAAAATAAAATCATAATCTATTAATCTTTTCGGTTAATTGATTAAATCACGCAACACTGATTATATTATTACAAAATCCACGAGGTGACGTTTCAAAGTGTATCTGTCCGCTACGATGATTATATCACTAGCTTATACGATAATTATTTTCGAGATCAAATCTCATATATAAGCTTTCTTTGCTTTTTACGTAACAAACCATATGCATTGTGCCGTGCCTGTCGAATAGAGTCAGTTCAACATTCAGATATTGCCAAGAACAACAGAAAACACTATCGGCATTTTGTGATGCGATTTTTCTATACTCTCTGAAGTCATGGGACTTCCTTGGTTCTTGTGAATTATTAGCGGGTATTCAAAACTCAAAATGTGCTCCGTATTAAACGAGTGGTTAGAAATATCGACACAAGTTTTATATAGCTACCTGAACTGTGGTATTATTCAGGTTGTTTGTTTTTACTTTTCATTTTCATGTTCTTCGTTTTAAATATAACTTTTTATATTAATGTTGTAGATTACAACACTGATGTAGTTGATAACAATTAAAGATAATGAATACTTGGATATATGTCAAACTAGAATTTTAATTATTGTTTATAAGGAAACAACTGCCTTCCCTCTTTAACGGCAAGACTGCATATATTAATAATAATATGTGAGGTCAATAAATTAAACCTCCAAAGGACATCAGTGTTGGGCAAACAATACAAACCTACCATTTTTTCCAATTAAAGTATGGAATGCCTGAAATGGCTGCGAACTATTGATCAGTACTTTCTGAATATTCAATAAATGTATTAGAATTAAGAAAGCATGATGCTTAATAAATACACTTTGCATCAGAACAGTGCTGATTAATGCCTAAGTATTACAAATTCTTCATATTACCAAAATTGTTTTTATGTATATTTTTCACTTGAATGACTTTGATCTCATAAGTGCTTATTGCTTAACAATTTACTAGGCATATCTACACATGGAATGTTTAGATTACATATTTGAATAGGAACAATTTAAGCAGGATTTCTTAGGATATGTGAAACAACCTTGCCTATTTTCTTTTTTTGGGAAGAAATCATTAATTTTAGAAGTTTTTGCAACAGGAGCAATAGAAGCCAGTTTATCATGGTGAAAAGTATCTGAGTTCCCACCATGTGCAATCAAATATGTTGCATTGCATTGAATTGTATTTTATTTCATCCTCAGAAACATATACATGTTGTGGGACATGTCATTTAACTACATAAGTAATAATAAATAATAAAAATATACAATTATAATAAATATCCAATTTTACAGATATCTATTATATACATCAAGAAACAATACATTGTGTTAAATTAATTGGGAGTCAATTAATAACACAAAACAACACTCACTTTTAAATTTTCCCGGAACCGGTTTCTGAGGCCTTCCCTCTATCTTCAGCCGGACATCGACTTAAAAAGTGAGTGTTGTTTTGTGTTATTAATCGACTCCAAATTAATTTAATTTATACAACAACACTGTTTTCAACACTTCCATGAAAGGATTTAATATATTGTGTTTTCATTCAACTTTGCATTGCAAAGTTTACAATGAACTTTATAATTAAGCTTTGTCTCTTTAAAAAAAGGATATTTTTCTTTCAAATTGAAAGAGGAAGTCCATTTCTGTTTAGGCATAAAGTCTTAAGTTGCCAAAATAACAACACAGCAATCAACTGCACAACACTCAACTAGTTTTGCAAACTTTGCCACTCTTCATTATTCAAGAAATGTGTAGACAGTGACTGAAACAAGTAAGTTAAGTGCCTGCTCAGCATTTCTCATATAAAAAATTGTAACAATAAGTAGTTAGGTTTTAAGTTAAGAAGATGAAATCAGAAAATTTGGGACATATTTGTGTCGTAACAAAAATTCTCAGGACATGGGACATGCAGGTAAAAAGGAGATACTTCACTGTTTTTTATGGGAGGAATGGTGGGCTTAAAACAAACGGGTTTACAAAACCCTGGGAAATTGTCCGCTATTCTCCTGTTTAACACATGGCATTCTATCTGTGATAAAATAAACAGAATCTTGCAGATAAGGTCTTGGAATATTCACAATTTTTGTAATATGGCATCTTTCAGTTACATTGGATTTGTTGGATGCATCAGAAAGCTTGTTTTTTAAGGTATGTAACTCTACAACCAAAAGTTGGCTAGATTGAGATCTGTCCCTCTCCTTGACCTTTAATCTAAAAACAAATTCTTTTTGTATTCAAAGAGGTTCAAAACACTATCAAAATTATGGTATGTTGAATTTTTCAGATATGCAAAACTTCTCACTTTTGTAAATAAGAAAGGAAGTAATAACCAACAGCTAAATATTTTTAAAACTTACACAGAAGTTCAGCATTCCAGTTCTTGGTATGAAACATGCCCAACAATTGGGTGGAGATTTTTCACCTAATCACTATTATGTCAAGCATGAGAAGGCACTGCTAAAGAAAACCATGATTAAAATTGAGCCACTTAGAATAATAACGGAGGATCACAACCAAAGTTCATTTTGAGATAAATGTCATTTTCTTTTTTTTTCCAAAACATGGTAAGTAGTTTCATTTTCATTGCAGTTTCACTACAATGACTAACATCGTACAATCACTATTATACCTCCTGTACAAATACATGAAATTGCTGACCAAAGATTTACTCGCTGACTCAGGTCCCCTGGCCAATAGCCTTTGGTTTTCCTGAGCAGCTTGGTGTCATTTCTTCTTGACTGTCGCTTCTTTTACCCTAATCCACTTTTCTCTTAACCTATATAAGAATTCTCCTATATATTTTTTTTTTTTTCTTTTCACCCATCCCTGTTAACATGCATAATGACATCACCTCTGTGCTTACACTGTCCCATTTCTTATTCCATATTTTTCTCCTGTAATTTGTTAACTTCTTACATTCTATCAGGTAATGAACAGTGCTTTCTTCATCTCCACAAAATTCACATATCCCTACCTCATTACTTCTCAACCCTTTTAGATATATTATTCCTACTCTCATCCATGCTATGCATTCTCTTCTAGTTTTGTCACATTGATCTATGTATTTTTCCCTACCCCATTCTCTCTTTAATTGCTTATACAATTTCAAAGTTTTCTTTTCATCTGTACTTTCCCATATCTCCTGCCTATCTATGTCTTGTACTCTGATTCTCACTTCCTTCCAAACACTGCTATGATTTGACTCCTCTGCTCTCCATAAATCTCCTATACCTATCTTCGATACAGTTCTTTCCAATTTCGACCACCAACTGTTTGTGTTCTTAATGCTTTTCTGTTGCTTCATGTACAGATTCAATAATTCCCCTTTCTGTCCTTTAATACACTTATACCAGAATTTCATTATTCTCTCTATTATTATTCCCCTCCTTTTTGTATTACCCAACTCTAGTAATGCCACCTCCCTTGGTGCCGATTTTGACAGCCTTAGTAGCGATAAGTAGTTAACATTACGACTTGATAATTTCTGGGTGTTTAAATTAAGGGATTTCAAATCTATGTTCAATTTCTTAAATCATGGTGATTAATAGTTTCCTTGAGTTTCTGTTGTTTATTAAAACAAAAATTATAACAAGCAGAAAAAATTTAAAATGGACTTCTCCTTCATTTAACACCTTGAAATAACTAATCCTGCTCTATTTCAAAATCTTCACATTTTTCATCATCAAGACCATCATGACGAAGATGTTATTAAAATCATAATAGATGGAATTTCAGGAATTTCACCAGGTCATTTTATGTGAACGTTTACCTCTTTTCCTAAAATTAACTTCATAGTTAGAATAACATAAACAAAATTTAACAATATCAGAACTATCATCATCCACAGTTAAATTAAATTAAATTCAATTTAATATAAAAATTATTTGTGGTTGGTTTATTGACACTTGTCACTTACTTTTTCATATATTTATGAGAGACTAGTTTCAAAGGCCCTGGCTTCCATTTTCAATCTCTTCCCAACTGGCATCTGTTGTTATCTGCTCTCTCTGGTGGTGGAACTATGAACTTTTTTGTCAGATTATCTACTGGCAGAATTTCAAAGTTCATTACGCGATCCTTATTTTTCCAGATGAATATGTTCTCCCATGTTGTCAATCTATTTTGGTTTATCACTCCTTTTAATAATTTTGGATTTGGATCAATGTCATGGTTTTCATTCCAAAAATGAAATGCTACTGCTGAATTGTCTTCTTGTTTCAATCTGATGTTTCTAAAGTGTTCTTTGACTCTGGTTTTTAAATTTCTTTTTGTTTGACCTATGTAGCATTTTTCACAATTCTTACAATTTATTTGGTATATTCCAGATTTGTTACCTGAAGGAATTTCATCTTTTGTTTTTGAATTTAGTAATTTTAAAATTGAGTATCTATTAGTAGGTGCCAAGATGATATTTTGTTCCTTGAATATCTTTTTAAATTTATTAAATGTTTTTGGATGATATGTGAATGAACTGAATATGCTGTTGCTTTCTTTTTCTTTAATAAATGTGGTTGCTTCCTTAATGGTTTTCTTTAGTTTAGATTTTCTAATTTTCTTCAACACCAAACTTTTGTTGTATCCGTTTTCTTCTGCTATGTGTATTATTGCTTTTTGTTCCTTGAAATATTCTTCTTTTTCCATGGGTATGTTGACTAGTCTGTGTGTAAGGCTGTTTATTATTGTATGTTTATGTGTAATTGGGTTGTGGCTATTATTTTTTATATAATTTTCTGAATGTGTTGGCTTCCTGTAAATTCCAAATTTTATTTTTGTATCATTCCTGATGATATTTAGATCCAAGAAAGGTAGTTGTCCATTGATTTCCTTTTCTATTGTGAATTTGATAGTCCTTTCTTGCAGATTGAGTAATTTTAATGCATCATCTAAATGTTTACTTGGTACAATTGCAAAGATGTCGTCAACATATCTATACCAAACCTTGAAGATCAATGGGAAGGACTTTTTAATTTGTGTTTCAAATGCACTCATAAATAAGTTAGCCAAAAAAGGTGAAAGTGGATTGCCCATTGATAATCCTGATTTCTGCTTGTAGTGTTTTCCATTAAAGCTAAAGAAGTTTTGTTCAATGCATATTTTTGTTAGAGAAATATATTCTCCTGCTTCTAATGCTTCCATATCAATTGTAGCTAGCCATTTTTTTAACACAGTCTGCAATTTTTCTGTTGGTATGCTTGGAAATAAAGATGTGACATCAAATGAAACCAGTCTGTCATTTTTGTCCAAATTTATATCTTTGATTTTTTCTACTAAATCTAAAGAGTTTCTTAAATTTGCACTTTCAAATTTTGGAAAACTATTAAATTTACTTAGTAACCATTTGGCCAAATTATATGTGGGGGCATTTATGCTACTAGTAATAGGTCTCATGCCTTTCCCTGTTTTATGAATTTTTGGCAGCCCATATACTCTTGGTAATATTGGATTATCTACTTTAATTTTGTACAATTCTTTTTTGTTGATTATTTTGCTCTCTTTTAGCGTTTTATTTGTGGTTTCAATGCAGTACTTTAATGGATTAGTTTCTACTTTTTGGTAATTACTGTCTTCTAACAAATCTTCCATCCTCTTTGTGTATTCTTTTACTAAAGCAGACAAGGGAAATAAACTAGTAATTATGGAAAAAGAAGAATACACAAAGAGGATGGAAGATTTGTTAGAAGACAGTAATTACCAAAAAGTAGAAACTAATCCATTAAAGTACTGCATTGAAACCACAAATAAAACGCTAAAAGAGAGCAAAATAATCAACAAAAAAGAATTGTACAAAATTAAAGTAGATAATCCAACATTACCAAGAGTATATGGGCTGCCAAAAATTCATAAAACAGGGAAAGGCATGAGACCTATTACTAGTAGCATAAATGCCCCCACATATAATTTGGCCAAATGGTTACTAAGTAAATTTAATAGTTTTCCAAAATTTGAAAGTGCAAATTTAAGAAACTCTTTAGATTTAGTAGAAAAAATCAAAGATATAAATTTGGACAAAAATGACAGACTGGTTTCATTTGATGTCACATCTTTATTTCCAAGCATACCAACAGAAAAATTGCAGACTGTGTTAAAAAAATGGCTAGCTACAATTGATATGGAAGCAATAGAAGCAGGAGAATATATTTCTCTAACAAAAATATGCATTGAACAAAACTTCTTTAGCTTTAATGGAAAACACTACAAGCAGAAATCAGTATTATCAATGGGCAATCCACTTTCACCTTTTTTGGCTAACTTATTTATGAGTGCATTTGAAACACAAATTAAAAAGTCCTTCCCATTGATCTTCAAGGTTTGGTATAGATATGTTGATGACATCTTTGCAATTGTACCAAGTAAACATTTAGATGATGCATTAAAATTACTCAATCTGCAAGAAAGGACTATCAAATTCACAATAGAAAAGGAAATCAATGGACAACTACCTTTCTTGGATCTAAATATCATCAGGAATGATACAAAAATAAAATTTGGAATTTACAGGAAGCCAACACATTCAGAAAATTATATAAAAAATAATAGCCACAACCCAATTACACATAAACATGCAATAATAAACAGCCTTACACACAGACTAGTCAACATACCCATGGAAAAAGAAGAATATTTCAAGGAACAAAAAGCAATAATACACATAGCAGAAGAAAACGGATACAACAAAAGTTTGGTGTTGAAGAAAATTAGAAAATCTAAACTAAAGAAAACCATTAAGGAAGCAACCACATTTATTAAAGAAAAAGAAAGCAACAGCATATTCAGTTCATTCACATATCATCCAAAAACATTTAATAAATTTAAAAAGATATTCAAGGAACAAAATATCATCTTGGCACCTACTAATAGATACTCAATTTTAAAATTACTAAATTCAAAAACAAAAGATGAAATTCCTTCAGGTAACAAATCTGGAATATACCAAATAAATTGTAAGAATTGTGAAAAATGCTACATAGGTCAAACAAAAAGAAATTTAAAAACCAGAGTCAAAGAACACTTTAGAAACATCAGATTGAAACAAGAAGACAAGTCAGCAGTAGCATTTCATTTTTGGAATGAAAACCATGACATTGATCCAAATCCAAAATTATTAAAAGGAGTGATAAACCAAAATAGATTGACAACATGGGAGAACATATTCATCTGGAAAAATAAGGATCGCGTAATGAACTTTGAAATTCCGCCAGTAGATAATTTGACAAAAAAGTTCATAGTTCCACCACCAGAGAGAGCAGATAACAACAGATGCCAGTTGGGAAGAGATTGAAAATGGAGGCCAGGGCCTTTGAAACTAGTCTCTCATAAATATATGAAAAAGTAAGTGACGAGTGTCAATAAACCAACCACAAATAATTTTTATATTAATTTTGACGTCACTGTTACTAAATTCCTCCAAACACACATAAATTCAATTTGTTGATCAGTCATTAGGTAAATACACAATTTACAATAAACTTTGCCACTTACAGCTAAGTACATTATTTCTAAAATTTTGTTCATATATTATTTTTGTCCAGCTCTTCAAATTCTCACATGTCATATACAGGATTTTCTACTAGCCATATATAAAACTCTGTTCTTAAATTCTTGAAGACTGAGGTTACACATTCTGCTTGGTACTGCATTAAAGAGCTTTATACCTATTAGTTTATAAAATTTACTTGTCTAGCTTAGTATATGATAAAGCATATCCAATTGTAATTGTAATTGTATTGTAATTATGTATTTCTTTCCTTATTCTGTGATTATGCATATTTTCGTTTACATACATTATATATATATAAATTTACAGTTGTAGGAATCTTTTGTTTTACAAAGAGTAATTTACAATGATTCATTACTTTAGCATCAGATAGAATTCTAACCACCTTCTTTTGAATTCTTAGCACTTCTAATACACATAAATTGCTACCCCATAAAATCAATACATACCTAAATATGCTCTGAAAAAGAGAAAACTAAGCTTAGAAAATCTTTCAATATGGCTTTTTTGAAGCTTGCTATTAAAAATATGACCTGGGATAGTTTGCTACATACAAGATCTATATGCATATTCCATGATGGTTGCTTATCTAAGATTACACCCAGTAGATAGAGTCAAACTGAGAAACTCAATGCCATGGATGGGATTTGAACCACAGATCTCCTGGTTTCCGTACAGTCATTCCTACCCATTGAGCTACCATGACCAACATGACGTCATGATATTAAATTCACCAATTGACCCATATATTTTCCCGCTAAACCACCAAGGGCTCTCGTATTCGAGATACACTATTTGTGGCAACTTACTATTGTAAGTACTTGAGTCCCAGGCTTCATCATTAGCTCTTATTATTTAAGTTAATTGATGGAAATTAAGGTATTGAATAGATAGAGTCAAACTGAAAAACTCAATGCCGGGGATCCGTGGTTCAAGTCCTTGCTGTAGCATTGAGTTTTTCAGTTTGATTCTGTCTCAAAGTATAAACTTGAAAGAAGCGTAGGGACAGTGAAGCACAAACTAGTACAAAATTGAATCGAGAATATATTGACACATTGCTTCACTCACACTGTTTATTCACAGGACATGTTTCAAGAGCTCTTGCTCCTATCCTCAGCTGATACTCGACTGAGTCGAGTATCAGCTGAGGATAGGAGCAAGAGCTCTTGAAACATGTCCTGTGAATAAACAGTGTGAGTGAAGCAATGTGTCAATATATTCTCGATTCAATTTTGTACTTGATTCTGTCTATTTAATACCTTACCCTATACACGGCTAGTGTGAATAAATGATTAATTTCCATCAATTAACTTAAATAATAAAAGTTAATGATGAAGTCCGGGACTCAAGTACTTGCAATAGTAAGTTGCCACAAATGGTGTATCTCAAATACGAGAGCCCCTAGTGGTTTACCAAGAAAATATATGAGTCAGTTGGAGAATTTAAGGTCAGGACAGCATGTTAGCCATGGTAGCTCAATGGGTAAGAGTGACTGGACGGAAACCAGGAGATCCGTCGTTCAAATCCCAGCCATAACATCGAATTTCTCAGTTTGACTCTATCTATTCAATACCTTAGCCTATACCCGGCTAGTGTGGAGAAATGATTAATTTCCATCAATTAAATTACACCCAGTAGTTTAACTTTTTAAGCTGTGGTCTCATTAGGAACTCTAGGAGTCTTTAATGTAAAGAGTATCTTTGGAGATTTTGCTTCATTCATATAAAAACCATTATTTTTAAAGGAACTTTGTGGTTGCTCCATTGTATCATGTGTTAACTGTGATAATGTATTATTGTATTGTATTGTATTTATTTCATCCTTTGGAACATAATACATATGTTATAGGACACGTCAGTTCCAGATACAAAGATAAATATAAAAAGTTACGTAAGACTAAAAACTGTAACAGATACAGGATCCAACAAAAGTCTAAAGTAGAAAAGGAAATAAAAACAAAATATATAAAGACCATAGAGAAATACTGTATAAAAGTAATTGTTCACAAATGTGGAGTTTACTCTATTTCATGATTTAGGAAATCCTCTACACTATAAAAGTTTCTCTCCATTAAGAAATTAAATAGAGCCTTTTTGAATTTTGGTTTGGGCTGAATATTCCTTATACTCTGAGGTAGTTTATTAAATAAATGTAGACTAGCATATGTGAAGCTACTTTCATACAATTTGGCTCTATGCAAATTGATAAATAGATTGTTCTTTGCTCTAGTATCATGTGTATGAACTTCTGCATTTGTTTTGAATGAATTTAGGTTTTCTTTCATGTAGTTAAGTGTTTCATATATATATATATATATATGGCAAAGACAAAATTTTAAATTTTCTAAAGTAAGGTTTGCACTAGTTTTGTTTGTGACATTAGCCATAATCCTTATTACTTTCTTTTGCACCCTAAAAACCTTAATGCTAGTTTTTTAATTTCCCAGAAGATTATCCCATTGTTAATGGTTATGAATGTATGCAAAATATAGCACTCCAAGAATATGTTCACTTGACATAAATTTTATTCATCTTACTAAGAAGCACATTTTACTAATATTTAAGTTTGATTTATGAGTCACTATGTTTACACTCAAACTTCACTTACTTGTTGTGGTATAATTGAAACGTTTTCAAGATCATTCAATCTCATCCTCAGCTGTTTGGTGACTAAATGAACTTTCCTCTTCTTCCACTAGTACGGAGCTCCTATCACTCTGCCATCTGGTGTTAGGGGCACTAAGTTTTAATCCTTCATTTAATGCCGGGATTTCAAAATTTATAACTTTATCACGGTTTTTGTTTATGAATATTTTTTCCAAAATATCCAATTCTATGGGTGTACTTAAAGATTTTAACAGTTTAATGTTGTGGCCAATGTTGTGGTTTTCTGTCCAAAAATGGTGTGGAATTGCAGATTTTTCTGTTTGTTTCAACTTAATGTTCCTCTGGTGTTCTTTTTGCCTGGTTAACAAGTTTCTCTTAGTTTTTCCTATGTAGCTTTTTTCACAGGTTTCACAATTAATCTGATAAATTCCTGATTTCAAATTGTTGGGGATTGTATTTTTCAGTGGTTTATTTAGCAGGTTCCTCAGACTGAATTTGTTTTGGGGTGCTAGTTTTAAGTTTAGTCTTTTGAAGTCTTTCTAAAAGCCCATGGATGGTAGGTGAATTTTCTATATTGCCAATTTGTGTTTTTAAGTGGTGTGAGAGTGGTATTTTTTGATATTATCTTCAGTTTTTCTTTTCTCTTCATCATGTTCCTTATGATGGCTGGGTTAAATCCATTTAATACCGCTATGTCTTTTATGTGTTGTTGTTCTTTCAAAAATTGATCCTTACTCAGTGGGATGTTGTATAGCCGGTGAATTAGACTTCTAAAGGCAGCTAGTTGATGTGAAAGTGGGTTGTACTCATTTTTCTTTATGTAATTATCTATGTGTGTGGGCTTCCTGTATATTCCAAAATCTAAACCTTGATGATTTCTAGTTATCTTGGGGTCCAGAAAGGGTAGGGTGTTGTCTCTTTCTACTTCCATAGT
Source organism: Mantis religiosa (assembly GCA_030765055.1). Lineage (NCBI taxonomy): Eukaryota > Metazoa > Arthropoda > Insecta > Mantodea > Mantidae > Mantis > Mantis religiosa. The sequence continues at coordinate 19,299,834 of CM060951.1, read as the reverse complement.
AAATTGGATGTGATTATCTTGCAGGTTTAGTAATTTTAGAGAATCTTCTCTAAGTTTTTCCGGAATGATAGCAAAAACATCATCAACATATCTCTGCCAAAATTTATAAATCTGTGGAAAGGCCTTTACTATGTGTGTTTCAAAATAGCTCATGTATAGGTCTGCTAAAATAGGCGAAAGTGGGCGCCCCATAGCTAATCCTTTTGATTGTCTGTAGAATTTTTGGTTAAACATGAAGTAATTATTCCTTATGCATAAATCTGTAAGATTGATAATGTCATCTATTTCTCTGGGGTCCGTTGTAGTCTGGGTTAGCCATTTTTTGAGGAATGTAGGTATTTTTTCTACTGGAATGCTTGTAAAAAGTGCCTTAACGTCAAAAGAAACTAGTAAGCATTCCAGTAGAAAAAATACCTACATTCCTCAAAAAATGGCTAACCCAGACTGCAACGGACCCCAGAGAAATAGATGACATTATCAATCTTACAGATTTATGCATAAGGAATAATTACTTCATGTTTAACCAAAAATTTCTACAGACAATCAAAAGGATTAGCTATGGGGAGCCCACTTTCGCCTATTTTAGCAGACCTATACATGAGCTATTTTGAAACACACATAATAAAGGGCTTCCCACAGATTTGTAAATTTTGGCAGAGATATGTTGATAATGTTTATGCTATCATTCCGGAAAAACTTAGAGAAGATTCTCTAAAATTACTAAACCTGCAAGATAATCACATCCAATTTACTATGGAAGTAGAAAGAGACAACACCCTACCCTTTCTGGACCTCAAGATAACTATAAATCGTCATGGTGTAGATTTTGGAATATACAGGAAGCCCACACACATAGATAATTACATAAAGAAAAATGAGTACAACCCACTTTCACATCAACTAGCTGCCTTTAGAAGTCTAATTCACCGGCTATACCACATCCCACTGAGTAAGGATGAATTTTTGAAAGAACAACAACACATAAAAGACATAGCGGTATTAAATGGATCCAACCCAGCCATCATAAGGAACATGATGAAGAGAAAAGAAAAACTGAAGATAATATCAAAAAATACCACTCTCACACCACTTAAAAACACAAATTGGCAATATAGAAAATTCACCTACCATCCATGGGCTTTTAGAAAGACTTCAAAAGACTAAACTTAAAACTAGCACCCCAAAACAAATTCAGTCTGAGGAACCTGCTAAATAAACCACTGAAAAATACAATCCCCAACAATTTGAAATCAGGAATTTATCAGATTAATTGTGAAACCTGTGAAAAAAGCTACATAGGAAAAACTAAGAGAAACTTGTTAACCAGGCAAAAAGAACACCAGAGGAACATTAAGTTGAAACAAACAGAAAAATTTGCAGTTTCACACCATTTTTGGACAGAAAACCACAACATTGGCCACAACATTAAACTGTTAAAATCTTTAGGTACACCCATAGAATTGGATATTTGGGAAAAATATTCATAAACAAAAACCGTGATAAAGTTATAAATTTTGAAATCCCGGCATTAAATGAAGTATTAAAACTTAGTGCCCCTAACACCAGATGGCAGAGTGATCAGAGCTCCGTAGTAGTGGAAGAAGAGGAAGGTTCATTTAGTCACCAAACAGCTGAGGATGAGATCGAATGATCTTGAAAACGTTTCAATTATACAACAACAAGTAAGTGAAGTTTGAGTGTAAACATAGTGACTCATAAATCAAACTTAAATATGAAGAATACTTCACTGTTAATAATGCTTCTGCTTTTAATATTTATGACATTTTAATAAGTCTGTTAGTGACGTCTTTATGAACATTAGTTCTTTTTTGAGTTTTATTAAGTTCTTTATTAAGTTCTTTATGAACATTTAAAAGTGAAGTGTCATCTGCGTAAACAACAGTATAAGCTGAAGAACATTCTGATACATCGTTAATCATCAGCAAGAAGAGTAAAGGCCACAGGACCGAGCCTTGCAGCACACCAATTTCTACTTTGGCCATCTTAGGTTGTTTCCCATTAACTGATACTACCTGATAACGATTCTCAAGATAATATTTTAAAATGTTCTGACTCTGTCCTTTTATTTCATAGTTTTCCATCTTTCTCAGCAGTGGATTACTTTTTATGCAATCAACAGCTTTACTAAGATCACACAAAGTGCCCTGAGCTGAACTTCTTTCTTCCAAAGCTTGACAGATCATTTCTACATACTTACTGATTGCAAGTTCCATTAATGGATGTAACCTTATGGAAAAGCAAAGGAGTACCATCAACATCTTTTTTTCTAATTACAAAGTTCAAAATGATACCATTGTATGTCAACAAAGTCTTCCCTGTTCATTTCATTAATGAACGATTTAATACTATTTCATCATTCATCATCATTTATTGCAATTCAATATAGTGTTATACACAATTGAATCCAGTCAAATTTGACATTTAAAGACATACATATTAAATAAAATAGTAAATTTGAATACATTAATGTCTCATTAATTTAAAAATTCCTCTAATGTATAAAATACATTTTTAGCTAAGTAAATTTTTAAAGCAGTTTTGAATTTTTTATTGCTTTCATATTTTTTAACTTCACTTGGCAGCCTCTTGCAGTTTTGCATCAGCATAACTTGGCAGCTGTTCAAATAGGCTAAGTCTGTGAGCAGTAATAGCAAGGTTACCTTTCAAAGTATAAAACTGAAAGAAGCGTAGAGACAGTGAAACACAACTTAGCAAAAAAGTGAATCGAGAAGATATTGACACACTGCTTCACTCACACTGTTTTTTCACAGGACATGTTTCAAGAGCTTTTGCTTTCATCATCAGCTGGAACTCGACTAGTGCAAATTGTAGTGGTTTCCTCTTTCTCCATATCGTTGATAGATGACATGATGTACTTGTCAAAGATGTCAAGTGGTGGAGTTTCAAAATTCATGACTATGACAATTTTTGTAAATGAAGATTCTTTCCCATACTGAAAGGTCTATGGGGTGATTAACGTGTTTTATTAAAGATGTTTCCAAGTTGATGTCATGTCTAGTATTCAAAAAATGAAAAGCCGCTGCTCATTTTTCTGTTTCACCATTTTTAATATTTCTTATATGTTCTTTAGTTGTGATGTCAATATTTCTTTTTGTTTTTCCTATATAAACTTTAGGGAAAGTTTCACATTTGATCTCATAGATTCCTGGGTTTTCTTTGGTAGTAATTGAATTTTTGGGGGGTCTTATACCAAATTTCTGATATTAAATCTATTTTGAAGTGCAAAAATTATGTTATGTGTTTATTTTTTCTTTTTCATTTTTTTAATTTTCTTTTTATATTGTAAAAAATATAGATAGATATATATTTTTCTTTCTTTTTTCTTATTTAACCGATTTTTCATTTTTTCCGTTTATGTTCTTATCTGTTTTCCTAGTTTCACAAATATTCACTATACACATAAACACCCATGCCCAAGGCGGGACTAGAACACACGACCCTCTATGCGGCGGAACGTGTTGAGAAGATCTTTTGGAATTTATTGTGGGCTGATTGATGGAAGGTAAATTTTTTAAAAATTTGTTTCTCTTTTGCTCCTGTAGGTTCTAGGGTGATGGTTTCTTTTATTTTCTTAGCCTTGTTGAGTCTGTTAACGGTTTTGTCAAGAAGAATACCTACACATAAAAAAGTAGCTATATCCAATGGTTTAAACCCAAATTTAGTGGATGTGGAAGTTGCAAGTTGGTTCAGAAGTTATGGCTATTGAAATGGCTCAGGTTTATATGGATCACACTATATATAATAGAGTAGGTATTCTTCAAACCATTTTGCCATAATGTTATCAAAATATGGAAACTGAAAAATTCAATGCCATAGCCAGGATTTGAACCGTGAATCTCCCGCTCTCTGTCTGGTTACTCTAACCATTGAACAATGATTAAATTCCTCAACCGATTCATGTTTTCCTGGTAAACCACTAAGAGATCTCATATTCATATAAGATAATACCCTAAATGGCAACTTACAATGTTGTTAAGTACTTTAAGTTGATGGCTTCAGAGTTTACACCAATTTTAGGTCAATTGATGTAAATTGTTCTTTTACACTAGCTGTGTGTAGGACAAGGCTTGGAAAGGTAAGAGTCAGACTGAAAAATCTAATGCTATAGCTGGGATTTGAGCCGTGGATCTACTACTCTCCAAGAAAAAATGTAAGTCTGTTGGAGAACTGAATGTTGTGCTGGCATATTGCCAAGGTTGATCAATGGTTAGAGCAACCGAATGGAGATGGAGATCCATGGTTCGAATTCCTGCTATGACATTGAATTTTTCAGTCCGAATCAATCTTTCCAAACTCTGTCCTACACACAACTAATGTGAAAGAACAATTAATTTATAAAAATGTTCCTAAGATTATAACTTTGCTTCATATCTTATAACTCATATGCATTAGTAACCTCTCACTGACTGCTGTCACAGAATAAATTGTTGTGCAATACAAACTAGTTCCTTGTTTAACATGATTGTTTATCTTAACCCTTTAATGCACAAATTATTCTGCTACTTATTTGCTCTTGCTGTCATTTTTAAACCGGTTCTCATACCACTTTCTGTGGTGCCTCAATGCAATCAATTTGTTTAGCCATGGTTGTTAAAGTAACAGGTAATGGACTGACCATCCATTCAAAGCCAAATGTCGTAAGTTCAGCTGTGCAGCCAAATGCGCCTGTGGTAAAGTATAGGAAGGACCCAAGTAAAATAATCGGTGTGATGGTATGCTTGGATGTTGACGAGGTATCATTTGACTGCACTTGCTTGTATTAATTAATTGTAAAAATAATACAGAGTGATTTATACAGAACTGACACATTTCTTACATTAATTGTTTCAAAATAAATTGTGTTGCGACAACTTATTATACCTAAAATGTAAAGGAATTTTGGAAGATTATTCGCCTCTATAACAAATGCTGAAAATGTCCTCCATCCTGCATAAAGCACAACTCAACACGTTGTTCCATGTTACTGGCCACTCGTTGGAGGACTTTGTTGTCAATAGCTTGAAGCTCCTGTGTGATGTTGTCTCAGATCATCCAATGTCTGGGGACGTGTGGCGTAAACTCTGTCTTTTAAGTAACGCCATAGAAAGAAGTCCGACAATGTCAAATCCGGAGATCTCAGAGCCACAGGTTTCTAGAAATTATCCTGTCATCAAAGAAACTTGCAATTAGTTCCATAGATTCAGTTGATGTATGGCATGTAGCGCCATCTTGCTGAAAATATCCTTGACTCAGCTCTACATTGTCCAGTTGCTCAACAAACTCCATGAAAATCAGTCGCTATTCTGCAGTGTTCACAGTCTGGTTAAAAAAAGAAAAAAAAAAAAGTTAGCCTCACTATTCTCTGTGCCGATATTGCGCACCAAACTCCGATTTTAACCGGGTGTATAGGTGCTTCATGGATGAGATGTGGATTTTTATTGGTCCAATGGCGTGAGTTCTGTGAGTTCACATAACCCGATAAATGGAACCATATGTGTTTGGAGGAATTTAGTAACAGTGACGTCAAAATTAATCTCAGAAACTATTTGTAGTTGGTTTATTAATACTCGTCACTTACTTGTTTATATTTATGAGAGACTAGTTTCAAAGACATTCGCCTCCAATTTCAATCTCTTTCCAACTGGCATCTGTTATTGTCTGCTCTCTCTCTGGTGGTGGAACTATGAACTTCTTTGTCAAATTATCTACTGGTGGGATTTCAAAGTTCATTACGCGATCCTTATTTTTCCATATGAATATGTTCTCCCATGTTGTCAATTTATTTTGGTTTATCACTCCTTGTAATAATTTTGGATTTGGATCAATGTCATGGTTTTCATTCCAAAAGCGTAATGCTACTGCTGACTTATCTTCTTGTTTCTATCTGATGTTTCTAAAGTGCTCTTTGACTCTGGTTTTTAGATTTCTTTTAGTTTGACCTATGTAGCATTTTTCACAATTCTTACAACTTATCTGGTATGTTCCGGATCTGTTAACTGATGGAATTTCATCTTTCGTTTTTGAATTTAGCAATTTTAAAATTGAATGTCCATTAATAGGTGCCAAGATTATATTTTGTTCCTTAAAGATCTTTTTGAATTTAAAAAATGTTTTTGGGTGATATGTGAATGAACTGAATATTGCAATTCCTTTCTTGGAAGTGTTGAAAACAGTGTTGTTATGATAAATTAACTTTAAAGAGAGTCGATTAAAGACACTAAAAAAACACTTACTTTTAAATTTTTCCGGAACATGTTTCTGAGGCTTTGCCTCTATCATCAGCCGGCTCTCGACTGGTTCTCATTGGTGTAGTTGACAATATTTTGACACAGGTCTTCTCTGGTGGCGGTTCAAGGAACTTGCTGAACAAATCTTTCTGGGGGATGTCGAAATTGAATACTTTGTTCCTGTTTTTTGAAATGAAGATTTGTTCCCATGTGGATAGTTCTTGTTTTCCTGATGTATGTTTTAGTAGTTTTGGTTCTGGATTTATGTTGTGGTTTTTTTCCTAAAAATGTGTGGCAACTGCTGATTTTTCTAATTGTTTATATTTTATGTTTCTAAAGTGTTCCTTTGCTCTTGTTTCTAAATTTCTTTTGGTTTTTCCAATATAAATTTGACTACAGTCATTGCATTCAATTTGATGTATACCAGATTTTTTGTTAGATGGAATGGCATCTTTGATGTTTGAGAAAATTAGATTTTTTAAGGAGAAATGGTTGACTGGTGCTAGTTGAATGTTTTGTTTTTTGAAGACTTTTTTGAATTTATCATAGGCCCATGGATGGTAAGTGAATTTTTTGAAAATCATATTAGTTTCTGTAGCTGAGAGGGTTGTGGTTTCCTTTAGTAGCTTCTTCTTTTTTGCTAAGTTCACTTTTTTGTCCACTAATGATTTGGGAAAGTTATTTTTTTTGAGCTATTTCAATTATTTTGTTGTATTCTATTTTGTATTCTTTTGCTGTGAGAGGGATGTTGACCAGTCTGTGTGCTAAACTATTGAAAATTGCCTGTTTGTGGGATGAACTGAATATGCTGTTGCTTTCTTTTTCTTTTGTAAATGTGGTTGCTTCCTTAATGGTTTTCTTTAGTTTAGCTTTTCTAATTTTCTTCAACACCAAACTTTTGTTGTATCCATTTTCCTCTGCTATGTGCAGTATTGTTTTTTGTTCTTTGAAATATTCTTCTTTTTCCATGGGTATGTTGACTAGTCTGTGTGTAAGGCTGTTAATTATTGCCTGTTTATGTGTAATTGGGTTGTGGCTATTATATTTTATGTAATTTTCTGAATGTGTTGGTTTCCTGTAAATTCCAAATTTTATTTTTGTGTCATTCCTGATGATATTTAGATCCAAGAAAGAGAGTTGTCCATTGATTTCCTTTTCTATAGGGAATTTTATAGTCCTTTCTTGCAGATTGAGTAATTTTAATGCATCTTCTAAATGTTTATTTGGTACAATTGCAAAGATGTCGTCAACATATCTATACCAAACTTTGAAGATCAATGGGAAGGACTTTTTGATTTGTGTTTCAAATGCACTCATAAATAAGTTAGCCAAAAAAGGTGAAAGTGGATTGCCCATTGATAACCCTGATTTCTGCTTGTAGTGTTTTCCAATAAAGCTGAAGAAGTTTTGTTCAATGCATACTTTTGTTAGAGACATTGATCCAAATCCAAAATTATTAAAAGGAGTGATAAACCAAAATAAATTGACAACATGGGAGAACATATTCATATGGAAAAATAAGGATTGTGTAATAAACTTTGAAATCCCACCAGTAGATAATTTGACAAAGAAGTTCATAGTTTCACCACCAGAGAGAGAGAGAGCAGACAACAACAGATGCCAGTTGGAAAGAGATTGAAAATGGAGGTGAATGTCTTTGAAACTAGTTTCTCATAAATATAAACAAGTAAGTGACGAGTATTAATAAACCAACTACAAATAGTTTCTGAGATTAAATGGAACCATGCTTCATCTGTGAACCATCTGATGGACAATATGGCAGGATTTTGCACAATGAACATCTTAAGCCAACAACAATAATTCAATCTTTTATCCTTATCTGGTTCCTGTAGTTGATGAACAACCGTAACCCTATATGGCTTTAGGCCGGCACTTTTCGCAGCTCTCTGACACATTGAGTAGGTGTACTCTGTCTCCTGTGACACAAGTCTTAATGATTTTTTGGGTGACTGCTGCAGGCATGCTCTTACGTCAACAACTATGGGAAGACTAGGTGAATGATCCTTGCCTTTCTCACTCACCAGAAATCCAGTTGTTTCAAATTTGTTTACCAGTCCGAGTATTGAGTTTCTTTTGGGAGGATTGTGAACACCAAATTCTCTCTGGTATGCCCTTTGAGTAGCTGTAATTGAATTCATAATTCAGCATTGCTTCACAAGGAAGAGTCATTGATTTAATGTGTACTGCATTTTCACGTTAACTAGAACAAAATGTCGAAAACAGCTGCCAACAATAACAATTAGGAATAAAACATAAAACATCTGCATATATAGTGACAAGGAATTGAAACTCCAGAACATTCTGCTTAATTTGTGCTAAAATTGGATCAACGAATGAATTTCCAACAGAATAATTAAAGAAAGAAATGTGTCAGTTCTAGATAAATCACTCTGTAAATATTTACAATTCAAAAGACTTAAAATTTTGCATGTATAATTGACAAAGGCCAGTATAATATTATAATAAATATATAACTGCACTAAAACAATTTTCAAGCTGAATACAGCCTAATATTACCGTACGGCAATACCATGCATTAAAATGTATGTTCAGAGATTTGTCAAACTTAGATTTTCATAACTGTATGAATAAAATATATTGTGTAACAAGAGTTAATTCATCTGGAGTACATGTAAATTCTTATTAGCAAATAGAGAGGAAGGTCCTTATATTTAAATTTCTCTTTCTAGGTGACAAAAACACATGCATCTATGATGACAGAATATTTTATCATTTTTATTGCCTGATCTTATACTGTATAGGGCTTCTACATTGCCATTGAAAGATATGCGAGGGCTATCCAGAAAGTAGATTACGTTTTCGTCTGTTTCCGCTAGGGGCGGGGCTAGCGCGGCCATCTTGGGGTCAGAGCGTTGCGCAGCTCAGTCGGCATCTAGCCGTGCTAGTGAGAGGTTCGTGCTGTGCTCCGTTCAGATACTGTGACGGTTTGAAATGTCTGCGTTAATTGAAAATCCCGCGAGCTGCGAGGTGCGTGCAGTAATAAGGTTTCTGACTGAAAAAAAAAACTGTAAACCGATAGAAATCTATCGGCAGCTTTGTGAAGTGTAGGGGGACAACATTATCACTGAAGGTGGAGTGCGTCAGTGGGTCATCAGATTTAAAAATGGCCGAACCAATGTTCACGACGAAGATCGAAGTGGGAGACCCAGCATAGTGACTGCCGAACTTGTCGAAAAAGTCGATGCTAAAGTCCGTGAAAATCGAAGGTTCACAATAACGGAACTTTCTTTGAGTTTTCCACAAATTTCGCGAAGTTTGTTGCACGAAATCATCAGCGAAAAGCTTGGTTACCACAAGTTTTGTGCAAGATGGATTCCAAAAATCTTGACAGAGGACCACAAAAATTAGCGAATGGCTGCAGCGTTGAACTTTTTGGACGTTTACCATAAGGATGGTGACTCTTTACTCGATCGCATCGTTACTGGTGACGAAAGATGGGTGAAACACATGAACTGTGAAACGAAATTGCAATCAATGCAGTGGAGGCACACAAGTTCTCCCCAAAAACCCAAGAAATGCATGCAAACAATGTCGGCAAGGAAGATGATGGCGACTGTTTTTTTGGGACAGAAAAGGTGTGATTTTGGTGGACTTCCTGGAAAGAGGCACTACAATAAACTCTCAAAGGTATTGCCAAACTCTCCAAAAACTCAGAAGAGCCATTCAAAACAAGCGCAGAGGAATGTTGAGCTCTAAGATCTTGTTGATTCACGACAACGCCCGGCCCCACACGGCAAATGTCACTCGTGAAGTTCTTGAATCTTTTAAGTGGGAGTTGTTTCCTCATCCGCCGTACAGTCCCGACCTGGCACCGAGCGACTTCCACCTATTCCCAGCAATGAAGAAGTGGCTGGCTATGCAGCGTTTTGATGACGACGCACAGCTGCAAGAAGAGGTAACGAAGTGGTTGAAGGCGCAGGCGGCCGAATTTTTCGACGAAGGAATTTCCAAGCTCGTACATCGCTACGATAAATGCCTTAATTTGAATGGTGACTATGTCGAAAAGTAGTATTTGAGTGTGGCTTTCATCTGTATATAATAAAATTTGTTTCCTATACTTTGTTTACTTTTTATTCCAAAACGTAATCTACTTTCTGGATAGCCCTCGTACATTATCCAATCAGGGGAGTGTGTAAGGAAAGGAAACATAGCAGAATAGTTGTCAGCTGCGCAGGTTATAAGAAGCAGGTTTTAGATACCTTCAGTTTATGGATGCTCTAGATAATTTATTTTAATTTCAGGATGAACATGAGATAACCAAGATGCTGATGAGTGTTGGAAATATAACACCTACCTTGATATTTCTGGGTTTTTTAACTGTATTATACATACTGCATGTATCATTTATCTTCCTTAAGGAACTTCAGAGTAATAAAGGTAATGCCAAACAATTATATTTCTTCCAATGTGTAAGGACTATTATACAATGAAGCACAAAATTAATACAATTTTGAGTCGAACTAACACTCAATGCTCCACTTATTGCTAGTATTTACCTAGAATGCATTACGTTAGGATCTTCCTCACATCATCAGCTGTTATCGACTAATGGCCATTGGTTTGGTGAACTCATTGGAGGCAATAGGTGCATCTCTGTCGGTATCTTGATGAACTTGAAGTTTGGGTTTTCTTCAAAGGTAGTGTTGAAATTAAAAAATTTTCTTTCATATTTCTTTATGAAGATTTTTTCCCACGTGGTTAATGCAGCTGGACCTTGGACACGTTTTAATAAGTGGATTTCTTGTTCTATATCATGATTCTCCTTTCAAAAATGGTACACTACTGCCGATTTATCTATTTCTTTGTTCCTGATGTTTCTAAAATGCTCTTTAAGCCTAATGTTCAAGTTCCTTTTAGTTTTTCCAATGTAAAAGTTATCACAGCCTTTGCAGTTTATCTGGTACACACCTGATTTTTTGTCTGTGGGTATCTCCTTTGTATTATGTGATTTCAAAAGGTGTTGTACACTAAATTTGTTCTTCAAAGTCTTCAAAGAGCACAATATTACTTTGGCCCCACAGACACATCACATCATCCCACCAACATTGTGGAAATATGCTCATTTTGTGGTGGCATAGTCATGTGGGCAGGCATAATGCTCAATGGATGTACAGATATACACATCTTCAACTGCGGTACTGTGAATGCCCAGAGTTACAGCGGGATCAAACTAGGTTGAGATAGATTATAGCTGCCCTGGTCTAGAAAGCCAACTTTTCGGCTGGGAGTGCCAAGATGCTGACCACATCTCCTCCCCATTTTGGTTGGATGATCGCTCATTTCTCGAGCTTTAGTTTTCCTTTCCTTTCCTTAGTTTCTTCATATTCAAGAATTACATAAACAAAACTAATCTTTCTATTACACATTTGAATATTCATGTAAATCTACATCCCCCAAATTTTCTGTCACTGTACTTTGTCTCCATTATCATTTCATATCATCTCTCGTCTGGTGGTCTCTTTCAGGGTAGAAGTGTCGGTGAGTGTCTTGGCGGTACATGACTGGATGATACACTTTAAGGTAAACTACTTCCTTCTCCGGTAGGTCGGTTGCCAGTCTCTGCATCTCATCTGAGACCATTTCGGGACCACCAGCCAGGGACCTTTGGGGCTTGGCTGCTGTGCTTGTTGCCATTCCACAGTGGGGGAGCATGTCCGTTGTCCTGGCCTGTCAGGGGAAGTCTCTAAGTTAACCGTAGGGAAACTGCCCTCTGCACTTTCGTGGCTCCTTGGGACGGCTGCCCTCTGTTTCCTCTCGCCTCATCCTTCCTCCTGGGGGTGCCTCACTTGGGGGCATAGGCACAAAGGGCCCAGCATGGTGGACTACGTACCAAATCCCCTCCGAAGTAAAATCCTAATCCTAATATAGAATGTTAATCTATGTACTTGGAGGCTATTATATAAGATAGAAAGAAAGTTTATTTAATATTCTTAGGAATGATAAAGTTAAGAGTTCTTCATGCAATAAATTTGTTGGCAAACTTCCTTTGTTGAAAAGTTTCTTGTTAATAACAGGTGTTGCTGAAGGATGTGTTAGATATTCTGTATAAGTTTGGTGATTTTATATTATATTTTATATGATATGTTTCAGATCCTGAAATAAACAGCCAGCATTCTTGGGATTCAGATTCACATCTTCTTCCTGGGATAGTAGAAAAAATACATTATTCTGCCTCTGTAAGTAGTCATGTGTTTAATTCCTTCTAAGCATATGTAACAAGTGCATCAGGTATAATAAAACTATAATAGAAGTATTTATAAACAGTGGAGCTTCATCAATCAAAAACACTTTTTAAACCAATTCTCGAACTGTATAAACACTTAAGCTCCACTTACTTTTTAAATTAGGACATGTTTCAAGGACACCGCGTCCCCATCCTCAGCTGATGTTCTACTGGTTCTTCAGGTGACCGCCTCCCTCTTCTGGTGCTGTTCAATGAGTTGAATGACGTCATCTACTATTGGAATTTCGAAGTTCATTGCTCTCTTTTTGTTCTTCAAAATGTGTATATTTTCCCAAACTGTTAATTCCCAATACTTTTTTGCCAGTACCAAAAGTTTTATGTCTTTGGAAATGTGATTTAAATTAATTGGGAGTCGATTAATAACACAAAACAACACTCACTTTTAAACAACACTTTTGTGTTATTAATCGACTCCCAATTAATTTAATTTATACAACAACACTGTTTTCAACACTTCCATGAAAGGATTTTTTAATGTTGTGATTTTTTGACCAGAAGTGATGCGCTATGGCCGATTTATCTGTCTGTTTGTATTTAATACATCACATGTGTTCTTTCATCCTTGTTTCTAGGTTTCTCTTTGTTTTTCCGATATAAATTTCCGATATAAATTTCATTGAACAGCGCCAGGAGAGGGAGGCGGTCACCTGAAGAACCAGTAGAACATCAGCTGAGGATGGGGACGCGGTGTCCTTGAAACATGTCCTAATTTAAAAAGTAAGTGGAGCTTAAGTGTTTATACAGTTCGAGAATTGGTTTAAAAAGTGTTTTTGAATGCATCAAGTATGTTTGTGAACCATGTTTAGGCAATGCTGAATACAGGTGTCTTAGGTGCTACAATGCTCAGGTGGCTTTGAATGAGTGAAATCAGGTTTATAAGTGTTTTTTCTACTATATACTGTGGTATTCAAAATTTTATTTTGCAACACATGTGTTTGCTAAGGGAAGTTGTCCATTTCACATTTGGTTATCGTATACATTTGGATTAATTTTTAGAATTACCCTGTAATTCTTCAGACACAAGTAAAATTATATACTGGTAAACTGTATAAATAATACTAAATAAACTGCTATGCATTCAAATTTGTTTACTATTTTAAAAATGTCAAATAAAACTGCATCCGTCAAATGACAGGCTGGTCCTTGAGGGTATACCATACTTGCCGGTCCTTCTAGTGTTAAGTGAAATCTGAAAGACCTTTTGCATTGAGTTGTCTTCATTGATGAGACCTGGATTCATCATTATACTCAGTAAGCAAGCAGCAACCAAAACAATGGGTTGCTTAAAGTATAAACTTGAAAGAAGCGTAGGGACAGTGAAGCACAAATTAGTACAAAAGTGAATCGAGAATATATTGACACATTGCTTCACTCACACTGTTTATTCACAGGACATGTTTCAAGAGCTCTTGCTCCTATCCTCAGCTGATACTCGACTAGTGCAAGTTAAAAAATTCACCTTCCACCCATCAGTCTATAACAAATTCCAAAAAATCTTCTCAAAACACAACATAACTCTTGCACCTCAAAATAGGTTTAATATCAGAAATTTGCTAAAAGGCCCTCCCAAAAATTCAATCACTACCAAAGAAAAACCAGGAATCTATGAGATCAAATGTGAAACTTGCCCTAAAATTTATATAGGAAAAACAAAAAGAAATATTAACATCAGAACTAAAGAACATATAAGAAACATTAAAAATGGTGAAACAGAAAAATCAGCAGTGGATTTTCGTTTTTTGAATACTAGACATGACATCAATTTGGAAACACCTCTAATAAAATATGTTAATCACCCCATAGACCTTTCCATATGGGAAAAAATCTTCATCAACAAAAATCGTCACAGAGTCATGAATTTTGAAACTCCACCACCGGACATCTTTGACAAGTACATCACACCATCTATTGACAATACGGAGAAAGAAGAAACCACTACAACTTGCACTAGTCGAGTATCAGCTGAGGACAGGAGCAAGAGCTCTTGAAACATGTCCTGTGAATAAACAGTGTGAGTGAAGCAATGTGTCAATATCTTCTTGATTCACTTTTGTACTAATGGGTTGCTTCCTTTTTTTTTGTTTTAAGTTAAGTCATATCGGGCAATTAATGGAATGAGTGATGCTCAAATGAGCTGAGGTTCCATAGGGCTTAGAGTTATCTGACATTCGTCTTTCAGGTTAAGAGAAAATCCTAGAAAAAACCTTATGCAGGTAACTCACCCTTACTGAGATTTGAACTCAGGACCTCTTGAACGTGAGGAAGACATGCTACTATCTATGCTACTGAGGCGGGCGTGGGTTGCTTTTGGTGAATATGCTCCAGAGAAGACAAACATGAGCCCACCAATGGGAAAAGTCATTGGTTGCTAATTTTAGGCAGTTGACAAAGAAGCCATTCACTCTCTTGCGCTCTCCAGTATTTTTATATTATGTTGATATGTTATTTAAGTGTACAGAGTAGATCTCACTATACAAATCCTGAATAAATGTTTATTGAGAGAGTCATGGTCTGTTAGAGGTCTAAAAGTTGCTACAGAGCATTTTCTTGGCAGTGTATTGATTCTAGTCATGCTGTTACATAAATTTTCCCACAGTCTTCCTTTTGTTTGTAACACATTATCTTCTTTAATTTTTTGATTATATGTTGATATAATTATTCCTTTGATAGAGTGATAACTTAATGGCTCAGATAAATTTGACCTAATTTTACTGCCTTTTTTGTCTAGAAAGTAAACTGTTTCTTTACCATGTATTCTGCAATGTGCTGGTATCCATTGAAGTAGTAATCTTTTATTTAAATGAACTGTTTTTTAAATGTTATGGCATTCTGAAATATTTAGATGTTATGTATATTATAGTATATTATAGTTGATTAAATGTCAATTTTTTTCAAATTTAATTATATGATACAGAACATTTTGCAAGCTCTGAAGGATTGCCGAAATTTCTTCATCAAAATTTGTAGAATTTAAGCTTAATCTTTTGTAGAGAGAGAAAAGTGGCCTTATTGCACCAATGCTAGTACCACCATTATTTGGTAAGCTTTAACCACCATGTAAACATGTAGCCATCAATTCCTTTCTTGGAAGTGTTGAAAACAGTGTTGTTATGATAAATTAACTTTAAAGAAAGTCGATTAAAGACACTAGACAACACTTACTTTTAAATTTTTCCGGAACATGTTTCTGAGGCTTTGCCTCTATCATCGGCCGGCTCTCGACTGGTGTAGCTGACGATATTTTGTCACAGGTCTCCTCTGGTGGCGGTTCAAGGAACTTGCTGAACAAATCTTTCTGGGGGATGTCGAAATTGAATACTTTGTTCCTATTTTTTTAAATGAAGATTTGTTCCCATGTGGATAGTTCTTGTTTTCCTGATGTATGTTTTAGTAGTTTTGGTTCTGGATTTATGTTGTGGTTTTTTCCCCAAAAATGTGTGGCAACTGCTGATTTTTCTAATTGTTTATATTTTATGTTTCTAAAGTGTTTCTAAAGAAACAAGAGCAAAGGAACACTTTAGAAACATAAAATATAAACAATTAGAAAAATCAGCAGTTGCCACACATTTTTGGGAAAAAAACCACAACATAAATCCAGAACCAAAACTACTAAAACATACATCAGGAAAACAAGAACTATCCACATGGGAACAAATCTTCATTTCAAAAAATAGGAACAAAGTATTCAATTTCGACATCCCCCAGAAAGATTTGTTCAGCAAGTTCCTTGAACCGCCACCAGAGGAGACCTGTGACAAAATATCGTCAGCTACACCAACGAGAACCAGTCGAGAGCCGGCCGATGATAGAGGCAAAGCCTCAGAAACATGTTCCGGAAAAATTTAAAAGTAAGTGTTTTTTAGTGTCTTTAATCGACTCTCTTTAAAGTTAATGTAGCCATCAATTAACTAAAATAATAAGAGTTAAATGATGAAGCCTGGGACTCAAGCACTTATGATAGTAGGTCGCCACAAATGGTGTATCTCGAATACGAGGGTCTCTAGTGCTCTATCAGGGAAATATATGAGTCAAATGAAGAATTTAATGTCATGAGGCAAGTTGGCCATGGTAGCTCAATGGGTTAGAGTGACTGGATGGAAACCAGGAGATCCGTGGTTCAAATCCTGGCCGTGGCATTGAATTTTTCATGTTGACTCTATACGGCTAGTGTGAAGAAATGATTAATTTTCATCAATTAACTAAAATGTAGCCATTCGTTGGCAGGATAACTTAAATTTATTATTTTTGGTGCCATTTGTTTCAAGACACATGAAGAGGTTTCAGATTTTGTAACTTTACAGCTAAGTATAGATAGTGTTCAATATCAAACAGTTCTAAAGGAATCGAGAATATATTGACACATTGCTTCACTCACACTGTTTATTCACAGGACATGTTTCAAGAGCTCTCGCTCCTATCATCAGCTGATACTCGATTAGTGTAAGTTGTAGTGGTTTCTTCTTTCTCCGTATTGTCAACAGATGGCGTGATGTACTTGTCAAAGATGTCCGGTGGTGGAGTTTCAAAATTCATGACTCTATGACGATTTTTGTTAATGAAGATTTTTTCCCATACGGAAAGGTCTATGGGGTGATTAACGTATTTTATTAGAGATGTTTCCAAATTGATGTCATGTCTAGTATTCAAAAAATGAAAAGCCACTGCTGATTTTTCTGTTTCACCATTTTTAATGTTTCTTATATGTTCTTTAGTTCTGATGTTAATATTTCTTTTTGTTTTTCCTATATAAATTTTAGGGCAAGTTTCACATTTGATCTCATAGATTCCTGGTTTTTCTTTGGTAGTGATTGAATTTTTGGGAGGGCCTTTTAACAAATTTCCACTAAACAGAGAAGATTATCAAGAAGAATACCTACACATAAAAAAAGTAGCTATATCCAACGGTTTCAACCCAAATTTAGTAGACAAAACAGTTAACAGACTCAACAAAGCTAAGAAAATAAAAGAAACCACCACCCTAGAACCTACAGGAGAAAAAGAGAAAAAACTTTTTAAAAAATTCACCTTCCACCCATCAGCCTATAACAAGTTCCAAAAAATCTTCTCAAAACACAACATAACTCTTGCACCTCAAAATAGGTTTAATATCAGAAATTTGTTAAAAGGCCCTCCCAAAAATTCAATCACTACCAAAGAAAAACCAGGAATCTATGAGATCAAATGTGAAACTTGCCCTAAAATTTATATAGGAAAAACAAAAAGAAATATTAACATCAGAACTAAAGAACATATAAGAAACATTAAAAATGGTGAAACAGAAAAATCAGCAGTGGCTTTTCATTTTTTGAATACTAGACATGACATCAATTTGGAAACATCTCTAATAAAATACGTTAATCACCCCATAGACCTTTCCGTATGGGAAAAAATCTTCATTAACAAAAATCGTCATAGAGTCATGAATTTTGAAACTCCACCACCAGACATCTTTGACAAGTACATCACGCCATCTATTGACAATATGCAGAAAGAAGAAACCACTACAACTTACACTAATCGAGTATCAGCTGAGGATAGGAGCAAGAGCTCTTGAAACATATCCTGTGAATAAACAGTGTGAGTGAAGCAATGTGTCAATATATTCTCGATTCACTTATGTACTAATTTGTGCTTCACTGTCCCTACGCTTCTTTCAAGTTTATACTTTGAGTTCTAAAGGGTTAATACTTGCTTTTTTACTATGTATTCTACAATGTGCTGGTATCCATTGAAGTATTAATCTTTTATTTAACCCTTAGTTGTAATATCCGTCTCTGAGGCAGATATAAAATTTCTTAACGTATAGTTGACACAGTTACATTGCTAATTTGATCTGATATTCCAGCTATGCTTCATTTGTGAGCTGAACTTTATATTGCATGGACATTATTGTTTTACTTCCATGAAAGTATTGTTTTACTCACATGCAAATGTCACACACATTGTCTCACAGACGTATATTATTGTAAAGACAATTTGTTTTTCCATCTGATAGACGGATATTACTTTAAACAAGTAAGTTTTCTTGTGTTATACTTCTTAATTTACAAATATTTAATTATTTATAAATGGTTACTAGTGTAGCGATACCTCACATGTAACAAAGAAGCAGAAAAATGATGCAGTTGGCTTTAGAGCAGTTCATTGAGAGCGATGATGACTTATTCAAAGGGCTCTTATGTTCCTGAAGAAGATCACATATTAGAGTAAGACTATTACATAGATTCGGAAATAGATTTTCAGTATATCTGAGAGTGAAGAGGGAAGTGTTGACTCTATTCAGAACAGGAAAAGTGACTCATCCAGATACCACTGTGCATTACTCTCCATCTGTCAAGACATAGTAATACATCTGTACATGAATTCCAAGTCCTGTGGCAAACCATATAGAATTCAACCAACAGATGCTGACTGTAAGCAAGGATGGTTAGGTACCAGCACCAGATATATCCAGTCTGAGCTTGGCTTTGGTACAGGATGGATATAAAAGATTTGAGCAGTGATCATATGTGAAAATTGCTGTGCTCAATGACCGAAATGCTACTGTGTCATGCAGACCTACGACAAGCTTTGGAGGATAGGGAATTGTCCTATCGCACAGTTGTATATTGGGTAGAGGCCTTCTGACTGGGAACCAGCACTACAGACTTGCCATGAAATGGGCGCCCCATGTCTTATACTGATATGTCCAGGGCTGTTATTGAACAGTATTTAGGAGGGGACTGCCATTGAAGGAAATAATGACACATATAGGTATGTCGAGGATAACAATATTCCACGTTTTATGACAGAATGTGAAGGTTTGCAAGAAGTGTTCCAAATAAATATGTAAAATATGAAGCTATGAACAGTGAAGCAAACAAATATATACAAATATAATAATTTGTAACTTAAAACTTCACTTATCTTATAAGAAATGATGATAATTCTTATAAATTCTCCAGGATCGCGATTTCATGCAAACTTATACACATCTTCAGCCGGAAACAAAGCTGTCACCATTGTTACTAACACTAGATGTTGATATGTTCTTGTTAGTACTACCAAAATCTGAAAATAAAACAAATTTAAAAACAGAATCGACTGCCGGTGTTTCAAAATTCATTGCGCGATGTTTGTTTTTAAAATAAATATCTTTTCCCAAACCATTAAATCTATCGGACCATTTAATTGTTTTAATAATTTAACTGCTGGATTTACTTCATGGTTAAATGACCAAAAATGATCTGCTATGGCCGATTTATCAGTCTGTTTATACTTAATGTTACGAAAATGTTCTTTTGTTCTGGTTTCTAAATTATGTTTTGTCTTTCCAATATAAACTTTATCACAATCTAAACAATTAAACTGATAAATACCAGATTTTTTATTATTTGGAATTTGATCTTTTATAGAGAAATGCAATAAATTTTTAATACTATATTTATTTTGAGGAACTAAAGTTATACCAAACTCTTTAAAATCTTTTTGAAAATGTTTATTAACTCAAGGATGGTAAGTAAATTTTTTAAAATTATAATCATCTTTTATTTTTCTAAGGGTAGAAATATCATTAACAGTTTTTTGATATTTGAATTTTTCAACTTTTTTATTTATAAAGTCTTTACTAAAACCATTAATTAAAGCAGTATTAATGTTTGTTGCATTTGTATCTAAACACAATAAATTTACAGAGAGTTCCATTGCATGTTTTTCATTTCAACCTGTGCGATTAACTCCAGTCCTGAACTCTATTTTATGTTGGCATTGAGATCCAAACTGCCATCACAGTGCAATGCAAGGCATGGATTTGCCTTGTTGCATTCTCAAAAGTTGTCTCATAAGATAGGATAGAATGCTACAGAGAGGATTCGGCACGGTGAGCAGACTGAGCTTCTGTAACTATGCCCCAAGTGGGGTATCCCCAGGAGGAAGGCTGAGGAGAGAGAAGACAAAGTGCGGCCAATCCCAAGTGTTCACGACAATGCAGAGGGTGGGGTCCCTGCCATTTATCTGCTTGAAACTCCCCAGCAGTCTAGTATATACGGCATCGCTCCTACCATGGCCCTGAAACAGACCAGATCAGAGACCAGAGACTGCCATGCCAGAACTCAGAAAACTCCCGGCAGGCTTGCCCAACAGCATCCCTCCTAACACATTCCTGAAACATATATAAGCTTGAGGGTATCTACCAGGGCAATCCACACAAAGTGAAGACTGACCTCCCCTCTGATGACCAGGGAGTTACTGAGCTGTCCCAAAAGGGCGCCCAGCGCCTCTGTGGAGTTTTCCATAGGGCAAGAACTAGAGACTAACAAGCCCTCCCATGTGATCCTATGGACTCAAGACGGGATGGAATGGGATACGCCACTTATGCACGCCAACCCCAAAGGGGAAGGCTACCGATTACACCTCGGTAGGGCCGCCTGGTGATCTAGCACACCTTCTACTAGGTATGCAGGCTAGTACGCACGAATATATGGCTTCCCTCAACGCCATCTGGAGATGTTGCCAATCTCCCACGGGTATCGGGAACCACTGCCCCCGAGTCCAACCCAATCCGAACAACTCCCACTCAGGGACGGGCTCGAATGTTCGGCCCGAGGTTCCTCTAGTAACGTGAGAGGTACCATGAGTGCTAGGGGTCCGCAGCGCTTGCACCACAGCAGCTGAAGGGGACCGATCTCCTCCCCTATGGGGACATTCCTGAAACAGCCCAATAGGCCGCCTTGGACACCAAAGACTGTACCACTGGAGGATGAAGGTGTTTACTAGGAGCATGTTATACTGCTATGCAGTGCCGAGACTGCCGCAGACACTTCTATCCTGAAAGAGACCACCAGATAAGAGTTGATGTGAAATGATAATGGAAATGAAATGGAGGGACAGGAAATTCAGGATTTAATTAACCTACCCAGTATTTGCCTGGCAATGGAACCCCCCCTCCAGAAAGCCCATGGGTCAGGTAAGCGGCCATGGGAATCGAACTCAGACCTCCCGAATGTGCCTGTGCCATCCCGCTCTGTTAAGGTTATCTCATAGTTGACAGGACTTATGAAATGAACCACATATTTATATACATCTTTAGCTTTCTGTACATTGTATAATTAAAAATCAGCATTGTAAAGTAAAATTACTTCAGAAGGAGAGGGACTGCTTATGCTTTCCATTATGTTATAGACTGAAATAATCATTTCATTCACACTAGCCGTGTGTAGGCTAAGGTTTGAATGAGTAGAGCCAGACTGAAAAATTCAATGCCATAGCTGGGATATGAACCACGGATCTCCCGCTCTCCGTGCAGTTGCTCTAAATTACTGAGCTACTATGGCCAACGTGCTGATATGACATTAAATTCTCCAACTGACTCATGTTTTCCGATAGACCACTAGGGGTTCTCATATGCTATGAGACACGCACCTTTTTGTCCTTTTTGTGGTGACTTACTATGCTGTAAGTACTGAAGTCCCAGGCACAGCATAGTAAGTCGCCACAAAAAGTGCATGTCTCATAGCATATGAGAACCCCTAGTGGTCTACCGGGAAACATACAGAATTGGAGTCAGTTGGAGAATTTAATTTCATATCGGCACGTTGTCCATAGTAGCTCAGTAATTTAGAGCAACTGCATGGAGAGCGGGAGATCCGTGGCTCAAATCCCAGCTATGGCATAGAATTTTTCAGTCTGGCTCTACTCATTTATATGTAATAGATTGTTTTACTACAAAATTTTCCAATTTGGCAACTTTTGGTGCTTAACTTTTATAATTTCCAACTACTATCTAATTTTTAATTTTTTCTACTTTGGACAGAGACTTTGCTACAAAACGCATGAAGCGACATGTTTAGCACTGTCAGAGATTTACCCTGAAGCAATAAACACTCCTAAGTACCCTTTTAAGTATACACCATTTCTCGTAAGTATTCATTTGGATATATTAGAAAGATATTTTTCTTATATTATTAATAAACTATGACACTTGGTAACCAACTTCACTTATTTGCCTTTTTTAACATTTTTGAAACCTCCAGATCCAGTTTCATGATGTTTCCATCACAGCCTCAGCTGGTAAACTGACTAACTTTTCAGTCACTTTCACTAGCTGATGGATAATTCGCTATTATGCTACCATCATCTGGGGTCAAAACATTCTTATTGATCAAATCTATTGGCAGCATTTCAAAATTCATCGCACGATTTTTATTTTTCAAAATAAATATTTTCTCCCAAACCATTAAATCTATCGGTACATTCAGTTGTGTTAATAATTTATCTTCTGGGTTTATTTCATGTTTAATGACCAAAAATGATCTGACACCACTGACTTTCCATCTGTTTATACGAGGGCTGTTCAATAAAGAATGATCACAATTTATTTTTGACAACGTACCTGTATTAAACCTCATAATTTTGATGGTCCTTCTCAAAATAGTCTCCCCTGAATGTGATGCACTTGTCCCAGCATTTCTGCCAGTCTTCAAAGACATGCTGGAAACCATTTTTTGAGAGATCCGACAAAATCGCCTCCGCAGCCCTAACCACTGCTTCTAATAATGGATAATGCTTCCCAAGAAGGCGTTTCTTCAAGTTAGGGAATAGAATGGGGCTAAATCCGGACTATAGGGAGGGTGAGGGATGCACTTCACGTTGGTTTTTGCAAGATATTCAGCAACAACATTGGCAATATGCGGCCACGCATTATTGTGGTGCAGCATCCAGCCTGCTTCACGGAAATGTGGTGTTTTGCGCCTGACATGGACTTGCAATGTTTTCAGGACATCCCTGTAGTATTGTCCAGTTACTGATGTGTGTACAGGTACAACATGCTGATAAACCATTCCATGAATATCAAAGAATGACCATAACTTAACTTTCCCAGCAGAAGCAACCGCTTTTGCTTTTTGGGGGGGTTGGTGATGAAGGAGATTTCCACACAGAGCTTTGCTGTTTGCTCTCAGGATCAAAGTGATGTAGCCAAGTTTCATCAGCAGTGATTACGTTTGATAGAAACTCCGGATCTCCCTCTACCATCAACTTTAACTGCATGCATACCTCCATGCGAATGTCCTTTTGTTCGGAAATCAACAGTCTTGGAATCCATTGCGCACAAACAAGTCTTATGTGCAGTACTTCTGTCACCAACGTGTGGCTGCCACCAAATGAAATGTTCAGTATTTCAGAAAGTGATCTTAAGGTAATTCGTCGATCCTCTCTCACAATGGCAGCAGCAGTGTTGATGTTTTCTTCTGTAAGAGCAGTAACTGGAGCACCGCGTCCACCTTCCCTTGAAATTGATTGTCTCTCCTCTTTAAAAATTTTAAACCAACTTAGAGCTGTGCTGTAGGGAAGAAAAGACTCTCCACAGACCTCCTGTAATATTGTATAGGCCTCAACTGAAGATTTGTTGAGACGAAAGCAGAATTTCAAAGCTGCATATTGTTCCCTACGTGTTACCTTCATTGCAGCGGTAGGCGATGCTGAACATGTCTGAACTTGCCTGGTTCTCACAGGCAGGAATCAGGAGTAGCAACAATGAAACTACTACGGTGTGTTTGTTTTACATTAAGCTAACAGAATGTAATAAGATTAAATTTTAGTGCAAAAAATTATGACTGTAAAAAAAATTATGATCATTCTTTATTGAACAGCCCTCGTATTTAATATTTCTGAAATGTTCCTTTGCTCTGGTTTCTAAATTACATTTGGTCTTACCTATGTAAATCCAATCGCACTCTAAACAGTTAACTTGATAAATGCCAAATCTTTTACCATCTGAAATTTTATACTTTTTAGAAAAATGTAGTAGTGTTTATATTAAAATTATTTTTATGTACTTATCAATACAAATAGATTTTCTATAAATACCAAAGTTTAGTTATTTCTTATTATCTTTAGATCTAGAAAAGGACAATCATTAATTTCAGTAAGGATGACAACAAAATGATTGATGATGCAGAAAAGTTTTCATGAAACTAGTCTCTTGAAACCTTTGGAAAGTTCATCAATTTTCTTAAAAGGATAAGTGAATTTGAATAGTTATAAATAAAAGCGTTGTTAACAGTGGAGCTCATTTCATGTATAAAGACTAAAATTGTGTTTAAAAATAGATTGTACAAATGGCTGATAAGAAATTCGTTTTATTGTTTGCACAAGTTTTATGAACAACACAAGAGGGAATTGTAAATTGTATTCTTAAGTATTGTGTGTGTGTGTGTGTGTGTGTGTGTGTGTGTGTGTGTGTGTGTGTGTGTGTGTGTGTGTGTGTGTGTGTGTGTGTGTGTGTGAGTGTGTGTGTGTGTGTGTGTGTGTGCGTGCGCGTGTGTCCATGTCTGTGTGTAATGTGCTTGTGTATATAATTTGTTTATATTTATATTCTGGTTGACGAAGTCTATTGTAATTGGAAATTAATTGTTCTTTCACACTGGCCGTGTGTAGGCTAAATTGTAATTATTAATTATTAAATGAGTCGTATTTATTACACATCTGCTTCACTTTCGTACCTATTTTGAGGACATGTTTCGCAAATCATCGTTTGCATCTCACACCAATAAAACAAGAGATTTGATTTGCTAAATTTACTTACCACCCCTGGGCTACAAAAAAGTTCCAAAAATATTCAAGAAATACAATATAACATTGGCACCAAAAAACAATTACAACATTAAAAACCTACTTCACAGTAATAATACTGATAAGATAAAACCAGAGGAAAAGTCAGGCATTTACAAGATTAAGTGTAAAGACTGTGAAAAAATTTACATAGGGAGGACAAAAAGAAACATAGGCACTAGAAAGAAAGAACACTTCAGGCACTTAAGATACAAAAACACTGAAAAGTCCGCAATAGCAGCTCATTTCTGGTCTGAAAATCATGAAATTGAAGATAGCACCGAAATACTAAAATACGTACAAAAACATAGTGAACTCATCATATGGGAGAGAATATACATAGAAAAACATAAAAACCAACTAATGAACTTTGAAATCCTGCCAGAAGAGAATCCCAAATTTAAGTTCATCACTAAATCAACAGATGGCAGCAGCAATTCCAGAATTACCCACACCACTGGATCAAGCTTTAGTCGCATAAGAGCCGAAGATGCAAACGATGATTTGCGAAACATGTCCTCAAAATAGGTACGAAAGTGAAGCAGATGTGTAATAAATATGACTCATCTAAAAATTAATAATTATTTCGCTTCACTGTGGTGTTCCAATACAGTTAAATCTCGATATAAATTGTAATTGTTTGTAATTACCAAATGACGAATAAATAAACATTACCTTTTAAAACTTGTAACTTCACTCACGTCCTTTTATAAAATCAGGAACGTTTTCAAAACTGTTGCAGTTTCATCCTCAGCTGATTAGCGACTCATCACAGTTTGTTGCTGTCTGGATCTCTTGTAATTGACTCCCTCTCTCGGAAGATTCTTTACATATGTTCAGTAGACCACTCACTGATGGCACATCAAAATTTAGAATATGTGGAATGTTTTTAATAATAGCAATTTTTTCCCATTTTGTAAGTTCAAGTTTTATTGACAATGGTTTTAGTAGTTTGATCTCCTCTCCGATGTGGTGGTTATCATTTCTGGAATGCTGTCTAAAGTGACAAAACTTAACTGTGGACTCACACATGAACTATGAATGGTGTACAAAGAAACAACAAATAACTGCTCAAATAACAATATATACGGACAGCAAAATTACACTGCAGTCATTACACAGTACCAAAAATCATAACCAACTCATAGAAGCTATAAGAGACAAACTAGGGGAATTAAATAAAAGAGTATGGATAATAGAAATAGGATGGGTAAAAGGTCACATAGGAATAGAAGGAAATGAAATTGCAGATAAACTTGCAGTTTAGAGCAGTTTATTTTGCATATATCCATAGCTTATTGGTATATGGTATAATTTTTGGGGGAAATTCTAAAGACGGTATTAAAGTCTTCAAACTACAGAAGAAAATAGTTAGAATTATAGCAGATCTTCCGAGCACAACTAGTTGTAAGTCATACTTTAAGAAATTAAATATTTTACCTTTGCCATGTATATACATATATGAAACTCTTGTCCATATGAAATCGTGCTTAAGTAATTGTAAAACATATTTAGAAGTTCATATATATAATACTAGAACTAAACATAATTACAGTGTTTTCACCAAACCAACATCCATTAGTCGACAACAATTGATGATGTTAGGAAGATCCTAACAAAACACATTCTAGGTAAATACTAGTAATAAGTAGAGCATTGAGTATTAGTTTGACTCAAAATTATATTAAACATAATTTATTTATAAATTCACACAAAACAAAAATTTATGAAAATAGTTTCGCATATGCTGGCTTACGTCTGTACAACAAGCTACCTCAATCTGTAAAAAGTATTGAATCACAGCAAAAATTTAAGAGAATGTTATTAAACTTTTTAAAAGAACACAGGTACTATAGCGTAGATGAATTCTTAAATTTGTAAATACTGTACTACCTCAAATTGTAAATGTTGTAAATATTTCTTGTTGACGTATCTGATAACATATATTTGTTTGAATGAATGAATATGTGGTTGCATAAATGCATGCATGAATGGAATGCATGAATGAATGTATGAATGAATGCATGAATGAATGAATACATGAATGAATGCATGAATGAATGAACGAATGAAAAAAAGCAACAACAAATGATAGCACAGAAAGCTATAATATAATCCCTAAAAGTGCCGTCAGGAAAAGAATATGGGAAGAGACACTCAAAAAGTGGGAAAGAGAATGGCAAAGCACATCAGAAGGACAAGAAACAAAACAATATTTTCCCACAGTAGCAAAACGACTAGAATGAAGAATTAATCTAACGACAAACCTCATGGTTGCCCGCCTCGGTAGCATGCTGGTAGCATGTCTGCCTCATGTTCAAGAGGTCCCGTGTTCGAATCTCGGTTTGGCTGAGTTACCTGGATAAGGTTTTTCCGGGGTTTTCCCTTATACTGAAAGATGAATGTCGGGTAGCTCTAAGCTCTATGGACCCTGGGCTCATTTGAGCACCATTTTACCCATTCCATTCATCATCCAATATGACTTAATGTTGGAGGATGTAAATTACAAAAAAAAAGAAACCCTCATGGAAGACATGGAGGACCTACGAGATGGAAGACCTCAAGGACATGGAAGACTGAAAGCCTATTACAAGAGATTCCATATAATCGATGATGCTACATGCACCTGCAGCAGAGGAGACAGAACGAAAGATCACATCTTGTAGGTTTGCATGAAATGTAAGGACCAAAGGAGGGAAGTGGCCAGTACATAAACTAGTACTTATGGGACAGTTTCTAAAAGACCAGTTTTTTTTTTTTTAATTTACATCCTCCAATGTTAAGTCATATCAGACGATGAATGGAATGGGTGAAATGATGCTCAAATGAGCCCGGGTCCATAGAGCTTAGAGTTACCTGACATTCGTCTTTCAGGATAAGGGAAAATACCCGGAAAAAACCTTATCCAGGTAACTCACCCTGACCGAGATTCGAACTCGGGAGCTCTTGAGCTTGAGGTAGACATGCTACCGAGGCAGGCTAAAACTGGGCTAAAAGACTAGTGAATATGTCAATACAATCAATCTAGAAAGTGCAGAATAACTAAAACAGAAGTGTAAATAAGGCCTTAATTCTAAAAATTTCAGCGATTATGTGAACACAATCAATCCGTTAACATAAACAATTAATTTGGAATAAAAGCAAACCATAACATATAATATTATTAATGTAATGGAGCATGTGAATGAATAAAGGATTATTAAAAGAAACACACATGCACCTATGCATGCATATATGCACCCACGTATGTACACACACACACACATACAAGCGCCTAATAAACCCTGGAAGTGTATGAGTTGAGTAGTCATATTTTTAATTCCTGTTATTAGATTTACCCCATGCAACAGTTTTCAGCTACGTAAAATTAATGCTTTATAAGACACTGAGGCAATATGGAACTTAGCTAATCCTTTATAAGACTGTAATTAAAATATAACTTTATTATACTAATAAATGTGTGTTTATTATTTGCAGAAGGCATGTTTAGCTGGAAACACTGAAGTCATAAAGTATATGATTCTGAAAGGTAGGGCAATATATACTATAGTTCTGTAAATTCAAAAACAATTCCTATATTACAATAAAGATGATTATTTACAACAAACTTCAGAAAATTGATTAACTCTTCACAGAATTCAAGACAGGAGCTAATAAAAACTGTGATTGGTTAGTATCTAATGTTAAGCAATGGCAATGAATTGATAGTGGACATGAAAAATTCAATGCATGGCAGGAATTTGAACCATGTATCTACTGGTTTCCATCCAGTCGCTCTAAACCATTGAGCTACCATGACCAATTTGCTTTTATGACATTAAATTCTCCAATCGACTAATATATTTCCCTGGTAAACCACTAGGGGCTCTTGCATCCGAGATACACTGTTTGTGGTGACTTACTATTGTAGGCACTTGAGTCCCAGGCTTCACCATTTAACTCTTATTATCTAAGTTAATTGATGGAAATTATTCATTTCTTCACACTAGCTGTATACAGGCTAAGGTATTGGATTGATAGAGTCAACATGAAAAATTCAATGCCACAGCCAGGATTTGAACCACAGATCTACTGGTTTCCATCCAATCACCCTTACCCATTGAGTTACCATGGCCAATTTGCCATCATGACATTAAATTCTCCAATCGATTAATTAAAAACATCCATATACAGGAGTAATGTATTTAAAAGAATTAATTCTAAAAGGATTAATTCCTCAATATAAATTTAACATTAAGAGTTCAATGATAAAAATCCTGGTATTTAAGTACTTATAATAGTGTCGCAAGGTGCCTTGACAAGAGAGGGAGAGAGAAGTGGTGAGTGGGGGAGACGGATTGCTTAAGAACCACGCCTACACCAACGCACAGCGCTAATGACGTCCCGAGGAGAGACGGGGTGGGGAGAGACGTAACCACAAGTCACTGGGCCATCTCTTTCCCCTCCTACCATCTGGAAAGACCATGATGTTTCGTTCAGTCAGGAAACATCTAAATACTGCAATTTTTATATATAAGTGATGCATTGGACGAGTTTTTTCAGAGCTGTTTCAGTGTTTTAAGGCAAGCTGCCGAGTAGTGAGTGTGGAGTGGACCTGTAACAGACGAACTAGTGGATTGTAATTGTGTGTGTTATGTAACTCTGTGTAATCGGCAAGTGTACCAAGTGTATTTCTACGGAAATAAAGGACGTTTTGAATTTCGACAATTTGGACTTTTAATTCTACGAACTCACAAAGTCGTAATAGTAAGTCGCCACAATGTGTATCTCGAATATGAGAACTCTAAGTGGTTTACTGGGAAAATATAATGAGTCAATTGGAGAGTTAAATGTTGCGTCGGCATGTTGACCATGGTAGCTCAAGGGGTTAGAGTGACTGGACGGAAACCAGGAGATCTGTGGTTCAAATTCCGGCCGTGGCATTGAATTCTTCAGTTGACTCTAATTAATTGCTTGCAATATATTGAAACTTGCTGCTTCTGTCCAGGGCTTTAACAAACTACTTCATGATTCCCAGTTTGATGTGCAGCGGTGGCAAAATAACTTTTTGTGGATCAGCTAGGGCAGCCTTTGTAACATTTTTTACTCCTGTTATCAACACTTGTCTCTTGGACCAGGTAGATGTAGACCAGTGCTTCTCCCTAGCTCTGCTATCCCATTCACATAAATGATGAGGGAATTTAGTATAGCCTGCTTGTAGTCCTAATAGAATGCTACACACCTTCAAGTCACCGTACACATCACATCTGTGCTCAGTGTTATTTGATTTTGTCCAAAACTGTTTGCATTATGAGATAATTTTCTGTCAGTGAAGTGGAATGTCCTATAGTTATCAAAGCTAGAAGTTTCCATTATGAAGTAGTACAGCCTTCAATCTCCTTTTAGAGGAATTAACAAAGTCTCCAATCTTCCGATTGGTAATCATTCCCAGCTCTTGTACCAGTCCTGGAATGTCACAACAGTAGGTCAGATCATCTTCCTTCTTAAAATACTTTCTAAACTCCTTACTTCTAAGTCTATAGTATGAGGGACAAGAAGATTTTTTCTTACATGACACAGTGGCTCACTCTTTTCCTTTGAGGCTGAGTCTCATATTAGATTACTCAACTCTAACTGGTTAAACAATTCTGGAATTGCTGTTTCTGTTAAAAAAATATCCATATCAACTTGCTCGTCAGCAGAATCTAAGGTAGCTCTAGAATCAGGTAAGCTGCTAGGAGGTGAAGGTACTATAAGTACGTGATAAGAGCAATCGGGTTCCAAGTCCTCATTCGGTAAGTTTCGTTTAACTCCATAAACATAGATGACAACTTTGAAATTTGAAATGCGCTATACACTGACATCTAGTGGCTAATATGCTAAGCTTTATCATGTCTGCAGTATTTCGTTTTGATCAATTTTGAGGTTAATTAGCTAACCAGTTTACAACAATTGTATGTTAGAATTAGACTTTTAGTTTGTCCTTGACAACATATACATGTTATGAGACACGTCAAATTGTATAAATACAGTACATACATAAAGTCAAATTGATTACATACAATATACACAGTAAGCAGTTTTTCTATGGTTTCATGTGGCATTTGAATAGACTAATTTACTACAAGAAATGTCATAATATGAATATTACAGGTTTGTGAATGTACTATGCTCCCAGTGCTCATTTACATGGTTATGTTCTAAAAATTCATTAACCGTATAAAAACAATGTGCATGCAAAAATTTCTTAACCTTATTCTTAAAGTGTTTTAATGATGCAGCTTGTTTAAATGAATTTGGAAGTTTATTATATAACATTATCCCTTTGTAGTTAAAGCTTCCTTCATAAAGGCTCATTTGGTGCGCTCGAATTGCCAGTTTATCCTTGTTACGAGTGTGGTACATCAGCATTTACTTGAAAATGATTTATATTTGTATGAACTTTTGTGGATGTTATGGCTCTCGAAAGGGGACACCTCCGTATAACTGTTATCTGAATGCAATTGAGCTGGCGTGGGCAGAACTAAGGAATGTTTTCAGAGGATGCAACGTTACTTGTGATATCTTTGCTTATTCTACACGCTATTTTCATGAACTATGTTTTTCAAGGTTGACCACACTGCAGAAATAAAAGAGCATTTGTTCTTGCTTCTTCCCCTCTGCCCGCACCACACTGTAAAACCAGAGCTCAACTTATCTTGCGCGTACTGTATTGAAATTTCTAGACCATGAGGAATGAATCTTGTTGCCGACTTTAAATTTGGGTACATAATTTTGTCCTTATTTTTCTTATTACATTACACATGCAAAAATAGCAGTTACAGCAATGATCCTGAGGTTCACTCCAAACCCTATGCTGAATGGAAGGTCCTTGGCTCCATTATCGTAGGTTTACAAGGCAGTTTTACAAATTACATGGGGAGTGCATAACTTGTCCTGTCTCCTAATTCTGCTTTAAAATACCCAGAGTATAAATGGTTCACCAATGCAGATGTTGGCCACATCTACCCCTTTATTATGTAGCACCCTCACATGTAATAGAATGAGACGTGCTTATTCACACATCTTCTTCTAATTCCTGACACACTCACCATTTTCACAGCAGAACAAAATATAAACAACAGGTCAGACGTTCACCACACTCATGATCTAACTAATTGTTGCTGGACAAGGCAGCATTAAGAATTTTGCCATTACCACAAACTACAAAAATGCAACTCTGCATTTCAATAGTGCATTTCATCTGTAACAATTCTAAAAGTACACTCATGATCTAACTAATTGTTGCTGGACAAGGCAGCATTAAGAATTTTGCCATTACCACAAACTACAAAAATGCAACTCTGCATTTCAATAGTGCATTTCATCTGTAACAATTCTAAAAGTACACTCATGATCTAACTAATTGTTGCTGGACAGGCGGCATTAAGAATTTTGCCATCACCACAAACTACAAAAATGCAACTCTGCATTTCAATAGTGCATTTCATCTGTAACAATTCTAAAAGTATGCTGATATCAGAGAGTCCAGTGGAATGGTGTTCTATGGGCAAGCATGCACAAGAATAACAAAACAAAACACAGTTACACTAATAACAGCTGATTTGCTGTTATTGCAAAGCAGCACAGAATCACAGTGAAGTACGTTAAGACAGTAAATCACAATTAGTGTGAAAACTTGGTTTGATACAGAAAAACCAGTTACATTTCTGAAATCAGGAGACCTTTTGAGTTTGATTTATGAGTCACTATGTTTACACTCAAACTTCACATACTTGTTGTTGTATAATTGAAACGTTTTCAAGATCATTTGATCTCATCCTCAGCTGTTTGGTGACTGAATGAACATTCCTCTTCTTCCACTACTACGGAGCTCTGATGACTCTGCCATCTGGTGTTAGGGGCACTAAGTTTTAATACTTCATTTAATGCCGGGATTTCAAAATTTATAACTTTATCACAGTTTTTGGTTATGAATATTTTTTCCCAAATATCCAATTTTATGGGTGTACTTAAAGATTTAATGTTGTGGCCAATGTTGTGGTTTTCCGTCCAAAAATGGTGTGAAACTGCAGATTTTTCTGTTTGTTTCAACTTAATGTTCCTCTGGTGTTCTTTTTGCCTGGTTAACAAGTTTCTCTTAGTTTTTCCTATGTAGCTTTTTCCACAGGTTTCACAATTAATCTGATAAATTCCTGATTTCAAATTGTTGGGGATTGAATTTTTTTAGTGGAAATGATGTTAAAAATAGGGTTAGGAAAGAACTTAGGTTAAGAACAGAAGATATTGAAAGGCAAGAAATGTTAGGAAGCTTCAACTTGAAAAGCTCACTGGAAATTTATAGAGAGATGAAGGTGATGTGGAACAGAGAAAAATACATTGATATTTGTGATAAAGCAGCAAGAGAAGGTTTTGCATGGGCCAGAACAGGGGTTGTGAAACTAAAGGGTTTGGGAAGAGGGAGGGATCTGGAGAAATGTCCATTGTGTCACCAAAGGGATAAAGAATGGCACTTGCATTTAGAATGTGAATAAACTAGGCTGCTTAGGGAGAAGATAGGTAAAAAAGAATGGGCAAGGCTACCAAAAGAAATTCCAGCAATCAAGTTAATGAGTGTAAAAACTAGGAAAAATTTAGTTGAAATTGGGAACTTTTTGGACAAAGTAAGAGCCAAATGGTTGAGGAAGATAGGTAAATATGATGATAATTAAGATGGTTATTTTAGATAAGATGCCAATAGGGATCCATTAGCTCGACAACCTCAGAGTTTGAGTCTATTGGGCCCAAGGGTATCCAGTAACTCAGTGTAGTAATAAGTATGTAAATGTACAATAATTTGTAATTGAAATGGAAATAAAGATTACTTACTTACTTACTTGCTTTCTCTCCACCGAGTTACCCGAGAATATCAAATCATATTTCATTATTGAACAAAAATATGTATAGTATACTTGTTTTAATGCCTGAATTACACAAAAAGAGTTCAATAACCTAAGTGCATAAGTAGCTAATCTCAACTTGGACATGATACTTTATACTCTCTTTGACTGTTCTCCAAAAATAAAATAAAATAAAATAAAATCTACTAGGGGCATTCAAAAATGATTGGTACTTGAACTTTTTATTTATTTACAGGAACCATATATTCAACAAACTCATTCAGGTAATATTACAGGTATTCTCCACCAATGTCTCTGCACTTGTACCATCATTCTGGCAGCTTCCGTATTTGCATAGTCACTGATGGACAACTGCATGAAGTTCGTCATTAGTGGTGAACTTCTTATCCCGCATGACCTCTTTGAAGTTGAATACGGCATAGCCACTAGGAGCCAAATTGGGTGAATATAGAAGATGTGGCAGCACAGTAAGCCCATGTGGCACCCATAGTGCACACAGCATTTCCATCATCAAATCTTCATTCTCCACTTCATTCTTCCCGTGATAGAGTTGCCTGCACTAATTCATCAAATGTGATTTGCCTGTTCTCAAATATCAGGTCATTGACAAGCTAGGTATTGTTTGGTTTATGTGCAGTTACTGGATGCCCAGTGCTTTTGCATTTTTAGCACAGTTCCTGCTGTCTTTGAATTCAGACACTCAATGAAACACAGACTGTGACTTGGTGCAGACTCCCCACATATGGCCACTAACCTCTTGTGGATGTCTGTAGCAGTCACTGCTTTCCTCTAGACCAAGCAGGATGGCTCAGGCGGTTTCATCTGAGGCCCGGGTTTGATTCCCGTGGTGGACCTACCTGACTCATGGTTTTTTTAGGGTTTTCCCGGGTTGCTAGGCGATTGCTGGGTAGGTTAATTACATTCCCCAAATTTCCTGTCCCTCCATTTCATCTCCATTATCATTTCATATCATCTCTCATCTGGTGGTCTCTTTCAGGGTAGCAGTGTTGGCAGCTGTCTCGACGGTGTATAGCGGGATGATATGCTCTGAGGAAAACTACTACCTCCTCGGTTGCTGGTCTCTGCTCTCGTGATCGCCAGCCAGGGACCTTTGGGGCTCGGATCACCTGCTTTGGTACCATTAGGGCTTGGCTGCTGGGTTCGTTGCTGTCCCGCTGTAGGGGAGCAAATTTGTTGTCCTGGCCTGATGGGGTAAGTCTCTATCCAAGTAAACTGTAGGGACCCCGGCCTCTGTACTGTCGTGGCTCCTTGGATTGGCTGCCCTCTGTCTCCTTCACCTCATCCTTCCTCCCGGGGGTGGTGCATAGGAACAATGGGTCCAGCATGGTGGCCTATGTACCGAATCCCCTCCACAATGAAATCCCAATTCCAATCCCTTCCCTCCAGAGAAACCACACAGTCCACCTTTGCCTGTGCTTATCTGCTTCCATGTTGTTTCACTGTTGTCCACAAGCGTACTCACAAGATGGCTCTACTGCGCCATCTATGGGAAGCAGCAACACCATCTGGTGGCAGTAGACAGTGGTATCACTATCTTTATACCTATATTGACACATATTACAAAACTGCTACTTTGCAAGAGTTATAGAGGGGGTGTCAATCATTACTAAATAAACTAAATATATCATAAGGGTTTTTATTATTATATTGCATACATACCTTTAGATATGAATAGTATAATAACAATCTAATAACAATGGCACATTTAAATAGGAATCTCTACATTATTACAGGAAATTAGTCGTCAGTGTATTAACAATGGTGAATGCTAGACTTACTAGATTTTAAAGTACAAATGAAAGAGCTTGGGAGATACAAGTTTTTCACTTATGCAGTGTAGTGCAGTGTGAAATTCATATTTTTAACAGATTGTGTGCTAAATTTCACTGATCTATCTAATGGAATTAAGAGACTTAAAACAACTGGAGGAGTTATTAGGTTTTCACTGTCTAGCATTAATATCAGTGGAAGACAGCTTCGAGAGTTGTGACATATTTCAGTCAGGTGCGAAGCCTGCAGTGCGTATGACGTCAGGCAAGAGCCGTATAGTACCAAGTTACCTATATAAATGGGGCAGTGAGTACAGAATTTGAGGGTTCAGTCAGGTTTAGCACACTCGATGACAACAATGTAGCTGCCATGTACCTAATAGAACTATTAAATTTACAATGTGATGATTTATTGAAGGACAAATATACACACAAGAAAGATTTGGCTGATTTTTACAACAATATCCCACAAACCAGATTTCCGAGGTTGTATTCATTTGCCGCATGAACATTGTGTATGCCTGGCTCGACATACATGTGCGAAAAAAAAAATTCTGTTATGAAATTAGCTAAGTCCAAATCCCGAAGTACCTTGTCAGATCACAATCTAACATGCAGTCTTCGATTACAGATTTCCCAGACATTACGTTCTGACATTGATAAACTAGTTAAAGAAAAACGAAATAGAAAGTGTCGGAAAATGTCCACTTAATTTTGTTCTGAATGGGTCTCCTCTAATTTTCAGAGAAAATTACTTGATGTTTTATTTTATTTACTTTATAACATGCCTGTCTTTCAGATAAACTACGAATTTGAAGTTTTATATATTTTCTTATAACACAGAGCCAAAATGTAATTGTTTATACACTGTGACCAATTGTGTAATTAAAGCAGTCACCATTAATACGTGGTACGTCCAGAAAGTAAGTTCTATTTGGTAATAAAATTAAATTGTGTACAGATACAGAAAAATTATTTATTGCACAAAATTCTACAACTCTTAAACTAATTTTCCACATAACTGCCGAAATTTTGCAGGCATTTGTCATAGCAAGGCACAAGTTTTTGTATACCTTCTTCATAGAAGTTTGCCGTCTGTGTCTTCAACCAGTTGGAAATATTTTCTTTCAGCTCTTCTTCATTGTTGAAGTGTTGACTGCCAAGGAAAGATTTGAGATGCAAAAACAGATTAAAGTTGCTAGGAGCGAGATCAAACATGTCCTAGCCAAATCCCTGTAGGATGTTTTTCGGCACATTTGCAGTGTGTGGTCGTGCGTTGTCGTGAAGAAACACAACACCTTCTGACAGCTGATAAATTTCAATTGGTTTCACTTTCCTGGCATTCAGAAAACAAATCACACATCTGATTTCACAAGCAGCAGGATTTTCAATCAACACCGACATTGTAAACAAGCATAACAAAGCATACATGGCTGACAATGATCTCACAATGGCGCACGTTTCTTCTCCTTAATACAGAGCATCTACTGCACATGTGTGGAACTGCAATCGCAGCGCTGCGGCGGAGATAAATTGAAACAGAACTTACTTTTTGGACACCCCTTGCATTACAACACCCAAGATGTAAGTTGTACATATTATTAACACCCAATATGTTTCCTGTCTTTCGTACCTGCACACACCAAACTATTCCTTCCCCTTTGACAGCAGTAATCAGCATGGTGACGTCAAACGCCAACCTGCCTTTCGTTCGGGAGCATATTTTGCGGTGAGAGCTGGCAGAGCTGACGTCACACTGCTGCTATCTGTCTTCCCCTGATCAATATATTCTGTATCCACAAGACTCATGTCCAAGTTTTTAGATACATAACAAAAGCATAGAAAGCAAAAGTAGAGCCTATCAGTTCAACCTATTACTTTGAGAGGTCAGAACAATTGTAAGGCCTGTTACTGCCGCAGATATGATGATGAATGTAGTTATTTGCTTAGCAGAAGTTTTACATTTTCTCTGTTACTGCTTATAAATATCTAATAAAATGAAATTACTTTTTAGGTGCAGATTTAACAGTTCGAACAAAGAATGGAGACACACCAATGTTCTTAGCATTATGGAGCCTCTTGCAAAATGATGTTCCCTGGGACCCCAGTTGTATTGAAGTCCTTTTTAGAGCAGGTACTGTTTCAAGTTTTCTACCAGTACAGAGTGCTCAACTTTAAACTGCTAAGATAAATCAATGGTTTGTTAAGGATTTTCTGGACCTGTAAAGAATATCTCTCAGATTCATCTACAAACTAGAGATTTATAATGCTAATATATTTTGAGTCAAACTATGAAGTGGTTATATTGGTTAAGGTAGAGTTATGCCACACGATGCGGCGACATATTTGAAGTAGGATTCGTTGTTGTGAGGTCCACGCCACACACCCGCGAACGGTTTCACGTTTCCCTCGGTGTGGCGACGCGTGGAGAAGCCAAACCTTACCTCAATGTAGAAGCGATGAACAAACCTCAATGTCGTGATATCGATTCAAAAGGGATTTTGCATTTGGGCAACTAAGAAATAAAATTATGAACAATGTTTCACTTTGCATGTATGTATGTATTTATTTCTCGACTTTTTCACTGGTATAGCACTTTACTAACTTTTAATGTTCTCCTTCGCTTTCCGAATGATGCGACGGTTTTCCATGTTTTTTAACGGCTTTTTTATGTTAAATCTCGTCACATCGCGTATTCAGCGTATATTTTAATCGTTTATTACACGTTAATGAACGGTGAACTCCACTAACTTCCTCTAGTTTTCAAGAGCCTTTTACCCAAAAACACGTCTACACGCTTCAAGAATACAAGCAAGAAGCAGAAAGAAATTTAAGTATAAAATTATTGGTTCTTTTCTCTGTTTCGTTGCTAGGTTACCGAAATACTAAATTTTGATTGGTCCGACGTCACAACTTGTGTAGATTTAGTTTCCGGAATTTTCTGAATTTGGGATTTTAATAAACCTAAGCATTCGTTGCATCATCTACATGGCCTGCTTGGTTATTGATTTACATTGAACTTCAGATGGCCATGTTTACTTTATATGTCCACATATGGGATTTTAAAATACATTCGCAGACCAATATGCAATATCAGCTTCAACTAGTACTGATGGTCCATATATCGCTGATGTTGACCCTAGAATGCATTTCCTTAGGATCTTCCTAACATCCTCAACTGAGTTATTAATAATAACTAAACACTAGTAACACAACTTCACTATTTACTTATCTTATTTAAATCCTGGGATCGGTTTCAAAGCAAAACATCTGCTTCATCCTCAACCACTCAGCTTGACACTCACCAACTGACTGACTGACCTTGACCACTACCTGAGTTTGAAGAATAGCTCCTTATCTAACTGCCATCTACCGGGGACAACACAAACTTATTGATGACATCTATTGGAGGGGTACCAAAATTCATTACGCGATCCTTATTTTTCAAAATAAATATTGTGACTTTGTGGGTTCGTGAAATTGAAAGTGCAATTGCACCACTCAAAAATGTTCTTTATTTCCACCGAATTACAATCGGAGCACTTGCCGATTACACAGAATTACGTAATGCACACAATAACAATTCACCAGTTCGTCTGTCACAGGTCCACTGCACGCAGTTAGGTACACTTCTCCGATGCACGTACACAGTCCGTTCCCTCACTGGGTGATCCTCACGACTGTTCGACAACAACTGAACTGAACTCACTCACTGCAGCCCCATTTTATAGGAATATCACTGTTTCTCGAAGTCTCTCGTTTCAGTGAATCACCGCGAAGGTTCCAGACGGCCGGGAGAGGGGGAAGAGGCGGCCAGCGACCAGTGACACTTCCCTAATCATCCCCTCAGTAAGTGACTGAGATAAATTGGTGGACGTGGTCCGAATGCCTCTGGTCCCCTACCCAGCTGTCAGTTGGTCGTGCTTTCCGATAATTGGGTGACACTGCTCCCTCCTCAAAGCTGGTCGTCCCGAACAGCACCATCGTAGCGGGCTAGACGATCCAGGTGTACCACCAACATCTTTCCTCGGGGCACCTTCTGGATGCGGTAGACCACGTCATTAATACTCTTCACCACCCGGTACGGCCCTTGCCATGGCTGCTGAAGCTTCGGGCATCGTCCCTTGGTCCGCGTAGGACGGTACAACCAGACCAGGTCACCTTGCTGGAACCCTTAGCTGTTGGCTTGCCTGTCGTAATGGGCCTTCATGCGGTCGCTCGCCTTCTGGATGTTCTGGAGAGCCATCTCGTGCATGTCGTGGAGGTAGTCCACCAGGTTCTCCACATACTCGGTCACTGGCTGCTTTGCCTCCGGAGGGCTTCCAAAAGCCAGGTCACAAGGGAGGCGTAACACTCGGCCGAACATTAAGCTGGCTGGCGTCATCCCAGTTGTGTCGTGTGTAGACGAGTGGTAGGCCAGCAAGAACAGTGGCACCTTGACGTCCCAGTCTCGCTGATGGCTGGCCACGACCTTCCTCAGGTGTTCCTCTAAGGTCTTGATGTATCTTTCGAAAATGCCATCCGACTGGGGATGTAGAGACGTCGTGCGGGTCTTGTTCACCCCAAGCCTTTGTAGTGCCTCCTTCATTAGGTTGGACTCAAAGTTGGTACCCTGGTCACTGTGTAGCTCTAACGGCACCCCAAATCGACAGAACACTTGCTCCACCAGGCAGTCTCTGATTGTCTTTGCCTCTTGGTTTGGGATGGCATACACCTCCGGCCACTTGGTGAAGTAGTCCACGACCACCATTAGGTACTTGTTGCATCGGTCAGAAACTGGGAACGGTCCAGCAATGTCAACGGCGATCCGTTCGAATGGCGCTCCGACGTTGTACTGCTGCATGCGACCCCGGCTCCTAGTCTGGGGGCCGCGACACTGACGGCAACATCTCTCAGCGTCTGCTCGGAGCCTCAGCCAGTAGTAGCGCTGCCGTAGTTTGTCAATCGTTCGGTTCGCTCCCAGGTGTCCTCCCGAAGTACCGGCGTGCACTTCCTCCAAGACTTCCGGGACATTACTCCGGGGAAGTACCAACTGTTCTCTCTGCGTCTTCCCATCGGATGACTCCCATACCCGGAACAGCATGCACTCTCTGG
The DNA here is from genome assembly GCA_030765055.1 of Mantis religiosa. NCBI lineage: Eukaryota > Metazoa > Arthropoda > Insecta > Mantodea > Mantidae > Mantis > Mantis religiosa. Next base: position 19,258,949 of record CM060951.1, on the reverse strand, counting down.
TCTTCAACGAGTCCCATTGGGCTCAGTACGACTTGTAGGTGGCGCTCTTCGGTGCGATGTCCTCCCAGGTTGGTCTCGTCCCTGCCTCCACTTCCCTCAAGAGTGGCCCCAAGTCTGCGTCCGCCAGCTGCTCCCTCCTCAGGCCTGCGCTATCCCAGCCATCTGCAGGCACTGCCGTGACTACTCGGACTGCTGCGGCACGCTCCTTCTCTTCCACTCTTGTGCACTGGCCGCACTCCTCTGGACAGGGTCTTCGGGACATGGCGTCAGCATTACCGTGGCTCTTCCCTCTACGGTGTTCCGAGGTGAAGTACGCCTGCAGCCTCTGGACCCAACGTGCCGTCTGGCCTTCCAGGTTCTTAAAGCTCAATAGCCAGGTTAGGGCTGAATGGTCTGTCCTCAGGTGAAATGGCTGACCGTACAGGTACTTGTGGAAGTGCTCCAAGGTCTTTACTACCACCAGTAACTCTCGTCGGGTGACGCAGTAGTTCTTCTCTGCCTTGGATAGCGTCTTGCTGTAGTAGGCTATCACCCGCTCATGGCCGTCCTGTATCTGCGATAGGACACCTCCAATGCAACGGTCGCTGGCGTCGGTGTCCACAATGAAGGCGCCAACCGGTTGTGGAAATCCCAATATTGGAGCACTGCACAGGGTCTTCTTCAGGTGCTGGAAAGCGTCTTCAGCGTCCTCCGTCCACACATAAGGCCGGTGTTCCTCTATCAGGCGGGTGAGGGGTTTGGCGATGTTAGAGAACCCCTTTATGAAGCGTCGGTAATAACTGCACAGTCCCAGGAAACTGCGCAACCCTTTCTTATCCTTTGGGCGAGGCCAATCTCTCACCGCCTACGTCTTCCCCGGGTCTGTGGCCACTCCGGTTGCTGAGACTATTTGGCCCAAGTAGTTCACTTCCTGGCACTTATTCGCGTTCAGCTTCAAGTTGGTCGCCTGCAATCTCTGTAGGACCTTACTCAGATTCTCGAGATGGTCTTCAAAAGTCATACCGACGATGATGTCGTCCAGGTATAGCAGGCAGGCGTCGTAAGTCAGTCCTCCCATCACTGACTCCATGAGGCGTTGGAAGGTAGCTGGTGCGTTGCAGAGACCAAAGGGCATAACCGTGAACTGCCAGAGCCCTTGGCCCGTCGAGAATGCGGTCTTCTCCTTGTCTCTCGGGTCTAGAGCTACCTTCCAGTAGCCCGACTTCAGGTCCAGGGTCGAGAACTACTGTGCACCAACTAGCGTGTCCAGGGTGTCGTCAATCCGGGGTAAGGGGAAACAGTCCTTCCGGGTGACAGCGTTCAACTTTCTGTAGTCTACGCAGAAGCACAGCTCGCCGTTCTTCTTCGTCACCAAGACTACAGGGGAACACCACGGGCTGTCGGACTCTTCAATCACTTCCCTAGATCTCATGTCCTCCAGCATGTCTCGTACCGCCCCTTGCTTCGCCAGCGGAACGTGTCTAGGTGGTTGCCGAATAGGCCGGGCGTCCCCGGTGTCGATGCGGTGAAGCACTTTATCCGTGCGGCCGTAGTCACTATTACCTTGGTTGAACACGCACTGATATCGTCTCAGCAGTTGTCGAACTTTCTCCAGCTGTTCTGCGGTCAGGTGGTCGGCCGCCCTCTCCAGTAAGCCTTCTAGCCGCGGCCCCAGGTGTTGCGTCGGCACCGGCTCCCGTGTCTTGTCGATTGCTGTTACGCTCTTCACGGGCTCGCACGTTCCCAACTCCGTCCCGGCCTGGGACGTGATCGGTGTCCGTTGGATTTAGCAGTCTCACTGGCACCTCCTCTCGGCACGGCAGCAATGCCCTGGCTACACACAGTCCATGTACAGGCGTCTTCTTGTCCAGCATCATGTTCCTGGTTCTCTGGCCTGCCAGTCGCGCCGTCACCACCACCTCGCTCCTCGCAGGGACAACCACGTCTTCGTTCAAGACGACCCTGCAAATTCCAAGGCGCTCTTCTGGTTGACGCAGTATAACCTCTTCTCCGTTGAGCCGCAGGACCTTCTTGCCGACGTCGACCGTCGTCTCGTGGCTCCTGAGGGCATCCAATCCCAGTATCTCATCCTCAGCCACTTTCGCGACGAACACCCACAGACGTACGGTACTCCTCCCCAAGGTCAGCTCCAGCAGGGCCTCCTTCTCCACAGGCAAGTTATCGCCCGATGCCGTGAAAAACTGGTATGGTCGGCTCGGCTTCCTTGTCGGCAAACCCTTCGCCACGTCAGGTCTGATGATGGTCACGGCTGCCCCGGTGTCCACCAGTACGCGGCACGGCTTCCCTCTCACCCAACCGTCCGCGATGAGGCTGTCATCCATACGCCGGCTGACGGCGCGCAGTGTCACTCGAGGGGATGGTGGTGATGGCGCCGACGTGCCCCTCTCCACGACGGCCCTTACTCGTTTTCCGGCTGCTCTTCCTGGTGTGGGCAGTCTCTCTCTAGGTGTCCCGGCTGGTCTTGTGTCTCCGGTGTAGCGGACATTCCTCGTTCTCGACGCCGGGATAGCTGTTACCTTGGCCGCCTCCATCCTTAATGCTGCCGTTAGCGCCTCGTGGATGGTTTTATAATCGCCGAGTATTAGGCGCTGACGAATCTCCGTGTCCCGTACCCCGTAAACGAATGCGTAGGCAGCTTCCCGGGATACTAACTCTGGTGGGAGGTCGACTAGGGCCTTGCTAGCCAGTTGTTCAATTGCCAGGCGAACTCCTGCAATGTCTCCCCTGGCTGCTGTGACCTTGCCTTTAGCTGGCTGCGGTACGCTGCGGCTAAGCGGTGGTTTTCAAAACGATTCTCCAGGGCCTCTCAGATGTCCTTGGGCACCGCCGTTGTCTGTACCGCGTTCGGGACTTCCGCGGCCCGTCCCTGGAGGCTGACTATTAACTGTGTGGCCTCCTCCTCTGTTGACCATTTGTTGTGCTTGGCCACTGCGTCGAATTGACGGCGGAAGACCTCAAACGTTGACGCGCCGTCATATTTCGGAGGTTTGACGCGCGCCGATGTTGTATCGCATCCCGGCGTGTCGGCCTTCAAATCCTTCAGCCTCCTGCCGAAGACCTCCTCCACCATGGCGCTCAGGGACTTGACGCTGCTGTCGGCTTTTCCTTCCTGCTCATTAACGCGGCTCGCCAGTTCTTCGACGCGCTCACCTAACTCTGTGACGTCCTCTTTTACGCCGGCCAACTGTTCTTCAAACTTTGCGGCGAGAGCCTCGTTCGCCGCCTTCATTTCCGTGGCCAGACTGCCGTTCGCTGCTCTCATTTCTGAGGTTAACTCGGCCTTCATTTCTTCCATCTTCTCATTTGCCGTCTTCATTTCCGAGGTCAGTTCGGCCTTCATTTCCATCATCTTCTCCAAAATCTTTTCCAATGCCGCGTCCATGGTTGTAATGTTCGGTGATGTTGTCATCCCACTCCTGACACCAGTGTGACTTTGTGGGTTCATGAAATTGAAAGTCCAATTGCACCACTCAAAAATGTTTTTTATTTTCACCGAATTACAATCGGAGCACTTGCCGATTACACAGAATTACGTAATGCACCCAATTACAATTCACCAGTTCGTCTGTCACAGATCCACTGCACGCAGTTACGTACACTTCTCCGATGCACGTACACAGTCCGTTCCCTCACTGGGCGATCCTCACGACTTCTCGACAAGAACTGAACTGAACTGAACTCACTCACTGCAGCCCTTTTTATAGGGATATCACTGTTTCTTGAAGTCTCTCGTTTCAGTGAATCACCGCGAAGGTTCCAGACGGCCGGGGGAGGGGGAAGAGGCGGCCAGCGACCAGTGACACTTCCGTAATCATCCGCTCAGTTAGTGACTAAGATAAATGGGTGGACGTGGTCCGAATGCCTCTGGTCCCCTACCCAGCTGTCAGTTGGTCGTGCTTTCCGATAATTGGGTGACAATATCTTCTCCCAAACCATTAAATCTATCGGTTCTTTCAATTGTTTCAATAATTTAACTTCTGGATTTACTTCATGATTATATGACCAAAAATGATCAGTCAATGCCGATTTCTCTGTGTGTCTATATTTAATATTTCTAAAATGTTCCTTCGCGGTGGTTTCTAAATTACGCTTGGTCCTACCAATATAGATCTTATCGCATTCTAAACAGTTAACTTGATAAATACCAGATTTTTTGTTGTCTGAAATTTTGTCTTTTTTGTCAGTTGTTTACATCCTCAACTAATCTTGACTATTGAATTTTGATTTTGTGAACTCCTTATAAGCAATAAGGTCTCTGTAGGTTTTTTTTATAATGTATGTCCTCCAACGTTAAGTCATATTGGACGATGGATTAAATTGATGAAATGATGCTCAATTGAATCCGGGGTCCATGAAGCTTAGAGATACCCGACATTCGTCTATCAGCATAAGGGAAAACCCCGGAAAAAACCTTATCCAGGTAACTCCCCCTAACCGAGATTCGAACTCGGGACCTCTTGAACGTGAAGCAAACATGCTACCACCACGCTACCGAGGCGGGCATCTCTGTTGGTGTCTTGATGAAATTGAAGTTTGGGTACTCTTCAAAGGTGGTGTCGAAATTGAACAGTTTTCCTTTATATTTCTTTATCAATATCTTTTCCCATGTGGTTAATGCAGTTGGACCCTGAACACTTTTTAATAGTTATCACTCACAAAATGGTATGCTACCACCGATTTATCTATTTCTTTGTTCCTGATATTTCTAAAATGCACTTATTAAATTCAATTCACTTCAATTTATTCATCCTTTAAATCTCCATACAAGATTGTGGACACGTCAAAATAAAAATATTTACAAAATTGAAGTACAAAATTTAAATACAAAAATTACAAAAAACATGTATATGAGTAAATGTCAAAATATAATAATATAATTAACTTTCCAAATACTTCTGAATAGAATAAAACATGCTTCACTTAAAAAATTGTGTAGTTTCAATTTAAAAATCTTTTGGTTGTCAATCTGTTTTAAATAAAGAGGTAATTTTTAGTTAATTGATGGAAATTAATCATTTATTCACTCTAGCCATGTATAGGCTAAGGTTTTTGATAGAGTCAACATGAAAAATTCAATGCCATGGCCGGGATTTGAACCATGGATCTCCTGTTTTCTGTCCAGTCACTCTAAGCCATTGAGCTACAATGGCCAACTTGCTGTCATGACATTAAATTCTCCATTTGACTCATATATTTCCCCGGTAGACCACTAAGGGCTCTTGCATTCGAGATACACCGTTTGTGGCGACTTACTATTATAAGTTCTTGAGTCCCAGGCTTCATCATGACAGCAAGTTGGCCATGGTAGCTCAATGGGTTAGAGTGACTGGATGGTAACCAGGAGATCCATGGTTCAAATTCCGCCGTGACATTGAATTTTTCATGTTGACTCTATCTATCAAAAATCTTAGCCTATATACGGCTAGTGTGAAGAAATGATTAATTTCTGTCAATTAACTAAAATAATAAGAGTTAAAGGATGAAGCCTGGGACTCAAGTACTTATGATAGTAAGTCGCCACAAATGGTGTATCTTGAATGAGAGCCGTTAGTGGTCTACCGGGGAAATATATGAGTCAAATGGAGAACTTAATGTCATGACAGCAAGTTGGCCATGGTAGCTCAATAGGTTAGAGCGACTGGATGGTAACCAGGAGATTCGTAGTTCAAATCCCGGCCGTGGCATTGAATTTTTCATGTTGACTCTCTATCAAAGAGGAAACTTATTGTACAGTTGGGTACCAGTATAAGTGAAGGAATGTTTGTATAATGTGGTATTATGACTAATTGCTAGTAGGTTTGAACTGAAGAAACAGCATGATACAAGAAAGTATCATTCTGGTGTGTCACTGCATATGTTTTAAAACAACTTAAACTAGCTTTTACATGTAAAAGAACTTTGCATATGTATAAACATGGCATGCGTATAATTTTCAGTTCCTTAAAATACACTCTACAGCTCACATGTAAAGGTTGGTTCACTATTATTCTTATGACTCTTTTTTGCATTCGTAAAACCTTTTCTGACATATTTGAATTACCCCAAAAGATGATACCATAAATCATAAGGGAATGAAAATTTGCAAAATATGCCATTTGGACTGTCTTTACGTCTGCTATCATTTTTAATGTTTTTAAAGCATAGCACTGCTTACTTAACTTTTTAATCAAATCTTCTATATGCACAGTCCAATCCATGTTTTGTTTTAACCACAAACCTAAAATTTTTGTATCATTTACATATGATATGTTGATGCCATCCAAATTAAGGTCAGGGAAGGTAATACTTCTATTTACTTTATGCCGAAAACCTATTGCTACTGTTTTATCTTTGTTTAAAATTAGTCTGTTTTTACAAGCTATGGCATAATAGTTTCATTAATTTCATTTACATTTTGAAGTAAATTATCTTTATTATTATCATCATTTATAATGTGCAGCATTACATATTTTTAAAGGCTGTGATGTGAATGCTTCCAAGGAACATGGCTACACTCCTCTACATGTGGCTGCTAAATTAGGACATGTAAAAGCAGTCAAATGGCTATTAGAACATGGAGCAGATCCACATAGTCTCACAAAATGCAAGAAGAAACCTATTGATTTTGCCATTGTTCAAGGTATGGTCTTTTGTTAATTTGAATCATTGTGGTAAGGAACCATTTTTATGCTACAAATGTAGTATCAAGACATTAGAGCTTGATTTCTTATGAAAAATATACTTACTTTATGATTCTAGTGCTGTAATATATAATACTTTAAATAAGATTTTATTGATTCAGTTCATAATTACAACACGCATTTCTTTTTTGGTAGTTTACATCCTCCAACTTAAGTCATATTGGACGATGAATGGAATGGGTGAAATGATGCTCAAATGAGTCCGGGGTCCATAGAACTTAGAGTTACCAGACATTCATCTTTCAGGATAAGGGAAAAACTCGGAGAAAACCCCTTATCCAGGTAACTCACCCTGACAAAGATTCGAACTCAGGACCTCTTGAATTTGAGGCACACACGCTACCATCTACGCTACCGAGGCAGGCTACAACATGCATATACAAAATTGAATTGAGAATATATTGACACATTGCTTCACTCACACTGTTTATTCACAGGACATGTTTCAAGAGCTCTTGCTCCTATCTTCAGCTGATACTCGACTAGTGCAAGTTGTAGTGGTTTCTTCTTTCTCCGAATTGTCAATAGATGGCATGATGTACTTGTCAAAGATATCCGGTGGTGGAGTTTCAAAATTCATGACTCTATGACGATTTTTGTTAATGAAGATTTTTTCCCATACGGAAAGGTCTATGGGGTGATTAACGTATTTTATTAGAGATGTTTCCAAATTGATGTCATGTCTAGTATTCAAAAAATGAAAAGCCACTGCTGATTTTTCTGTTTCACCATTTTTAATGTTTCTCATATGTTCTTTAGTTCTGATGTTAATATTTCTTTTTGTTTTTCCTATATAAATTTTAGGGCAAGTTTCACATTTGATCTCATAGATTCCTGGTTTTCCTTTGGTAGTGATTGAATTTTTGGGAGGGCCTTTTAACAAATTTCTGATATTAAACCTATTTTGAGGTGCAAGAGTTATGTTGTGTTTTGAGAAGATTTTTTGGAATTTGTTATAGGCTGATGGGTGGAAGGTGAATTTTTTAAAAAGTTTTTTTCTCTTTTTCTCCTGTAGGTTCTAGGGTGGTGGTTTCTTTTATTTTCTTAGCTTTGTTGAGTCTGTTAACTGTTTTGTCTACTAAATTTGGATTGAAACCGTTGGATATAGCTACTTTTTTTATGTGTAGGTATTCTTCTTGATAATCTTCTCTGTTTAGTGGAAAGTTAATCATCCGAAAGATTAAACTGTTGAAAATGGCATGTTGGTGTTGTTTTGGGTTGAAACTGTTGTTCTTAATGTAATTATCTGTGTGTGTCGGTTTCCTGTAGATACCAAAAGTGAGTTTGTTGTTCATTTTTTTGATCTTGATGTCCAAAAAGGGGAGCACATCATCCTCTTCTGTTTCCAATGTAAATTTTATAGCTGGATTTTGTATATTCAAAAGTTTAAGACCATCTCCCTTCTTGGCAGATTTATTCATGAGTGCTTTTGAAACACATATCACAAAAGCTTTTCCAAATTATTTCAAAGTGTGGTATCGCTATGTTGACGACATTTTTGCAATAGTACCTAAAAAACTCATACAAGATGGTCTTAAACTTTTGAATATACAAAATCCAGCTATAAAATTTACATTGGAAACAGAAGAGGATGGTGTGCTCCCCTTTTTGGACATCAAGATCAAAAAAATGAACAACAAACTCACTTTTGGTATCTACAGGAAACCGACACACACAGATAATTACATTAAGAACAACAGTTTCAACCCAAAACAACACCAACATGCCATTTTCAACAGTTTAATCTTTCAGATGATCAACTTTCCACTAAACAGAGAAGACTATCAAGAAGAATACCTACACATAAAAAAAGTAGCTATATCCAACGGTTTCAACCCAAATTTAGTAGACAAAACAGTTAACAGACTCAACAAAGCTAAGAAAATAAAAGAAACCACCACCCTAGAACCTACAGGAGAAAAAGAGAAAAAAACTTTTTAAAAAGTTCACCTTCCACCCATCAGCCTATAACAAATTCCAAAAAATCTTCTCAAAACACAACATAACTCTTGCACCTTAAAATAGGTTTAATATCAGAAATTTGTTAAAAGGCCCTCCCAAAAATTCAATCACTACCAAAGAGAAACCAGGAATCTATGAGATCAAATGTGAAACTTGCCCTAAAATTTATATAGAAAAAACAAAAAGAAATATTAACATCAGAACTAAAGAACAGATGAGAAACATTAAAAATGGTGAAACAGAAAAATCAGCAGTGGCTTTTCATTTTTTGAATACTAGACATGACATCAATTTGGAAACATCTCTAATAAAATATGTTAATCACCCCATAGACCTTTCCGTATGGGAAAAAATCTTCATTAACAAAAATCGTCATAGAGTCATGAATTTTGAAACTCCACCACCGGACATCTTTGACAAGTACATCACGCCATCTATTGACAATACGGAGAAAGAAGAAACCACTACAACTTGCACTAGTGGAGTATCAGCTGATGATAGGAGCAAGAGCTCTTGAAACATGTCCTGTGAATAAACAGTGTGAGTGAAGCAATGTGTCAATATATTCTCGATTCACTTTTGTACTAATTTGTGCTTCACTGTCCCTACGCTTCTTTCAAGTTTATACTTTGTGTACAACATGCATGTTTGGTCATATCACTTTTATGTAAGGTGCCTATTCTGGTTATTTGATTGTTAGTTACCTACTTAATACGGAAGTAACTTTATCAGAATTAGAAGGAAAAAGAAGTAAAGGAATAGCAATGAAGAGAATAATCCAATTTTGTATAATTTTTGGGCAAAGAAGAGGGGAAAGTCTTAGTCATACAAAGCAGTTGAAAGAGCTTACAGAGCATTAACAGTTGGTAGGAAGGGGTAGCAAGAATTACAGGGAAAAAAAGGAATGTAAGATATATGGAAGTTAGACAAAAGGAGTAAAAGTGATGTAGGTAAACTACTAGAAGGCAGAATAGAAGACATAGAAAGGCAGGAGATATGGGGAAATTTAGAAAATAAATTATTACTATTTTAATAAACAAATGAAAACAATCTGGGAATGATAGCCATATATAGAGTCACATTGGCAAACATGAAGCTGTTTTGGAGAGGAAGAGTCGAGTTGAGCAACTTAGCCACCATTGTGAAGAAGTGGGTATAGGGGAATTGTCTCATTGCTTATTGGCTGGCGGGAGGGCCAATGCCTTCAGGGCCAGTCACGAGCTGACGTTATGAGGCTAGGAGGAACTGTGTTATTACTTTCAAAAGGACTTTCTACACGATATTTCCTGAGGCTTCCAGTTCCAGATATATCTAGAATGAGTGTAAGAAATCATTGTGAAAATAGAATAAGAAGAGAGGGAAAAATTGTGTATAAAGTGCGTCAAAAAGAAACGAGCCAGAGACAAATTACAGAGCCAGTACCTGTATGTTAGAAGTATTGGCCCTGGCTGTTGAGACACTTGTCCCACTGTGACAGAAGGTGGTGAATTTCTGTCTCATAAAAGTCCTGGGGCTGCAAAGTGAGCCAGTTCTGCATGTACAGCTGGACGTCATCCGAGGTGAGTCGTTTGCCCCTCAGAGACTTTTTAACATGACCAAAAATGGCTTAATCACAGGGAGAGAGGTCTGGACTGTATGGAGGGTGGCCAAGAACCTTCCATTTGAATTTCTGCAGGAGTGCCGCAACTGTGTTGGCCATATGAGGCTTTACATTTTTGTGGATCAGAACGACAACACGGGTGTGATTGCCTGGTCATTTTGATTTGATCGTTTTGCAAAGGCTGGTCAAGGATTGCGAGTAATGCTGGGCATTCACTGTTGTCCCATGTTACAGGAAGTGTATCAGAAGGGGGCCATCTTGGTCAAAGAAGAACGTCAGCATAACCTTTTCTGCACTTGTGTGGATGACCTTGGCTTTTTTGGGTGGTGGTGATCCTGGATGCTTCCACTGGAGACTTTGTCGTTTTGATTCTGGTTCGAAGTGATGACACTATGACTCATCTCCAGCCACCACTCATGCCAAGAACTCATTCCCTTCCCTAGCATAGCGCTGCAGATGACCAAGACAGTGTGCCATTTGACAAGCTTCCTGGTGTGGTTGAAGACTTTGGGGCACCCATTGGGCACACACTTTGCGCAAGAGCAGTTGCTGCTTCATGAACACTTCGATGCTCAATCCAACCTCGGCAGCTATGGCTTTCACTGTCACTCGGTGGTCCTGGATAATCAGTGCATCAACCAGCTGGACGATGTCAGTGGTAATGCAGTGTGATGCTCCAGACCGTGCATCTTCGGGTAACGACACCCATCCTCCACTGAAGCGCTTGTGCCATGCCTTGACCCTTGCAAGGGATGTGCAGTGTTCGCTGTACACTTGAGACATTTGTCGATGAATGTCCATTCCCTCTACTCCTTCCACTGTCAGAAAACGAACAAAACCTCTTTGCTCTTCTTTGTTTGCTATTTCTTCACTGTTTGCAATGCGACTGGCAGCATTGGACGATTGATGCATGCTGCTGCTAGCTTTGTATAGTCATGTGACATGCATGCATGCCCTCTAGCAATGTGCTGTGAACTTCCATGCTCTGGTTGGAACAATACTTCATTACATATGCCATGATATTACCATCCTGTCACCAGTTTGTGCATACCAGACTCCGGCTCGTTTCTTTCTGAACACCCCTTATAATTCATACAATATGTAAGAACTACTGTCGTTACACTGCAACAGGAGGCAATCTAAATTTGAAAGAAAAATACTCATAATTTTTTACCTCCTTTGTAATATATGTTAATTGCAGTGCAGCAGTTTGGTATTATAGTTTCATTTTCAGATGTTATAGTTAAGGATATTTATGCATTTATTTCTGTTTCAGGACATTCAGAAGTTGAAGCATTACTGATTAAATATTCATAAACACTTCTGGAGTAGTTATTGCATTTCATTGTATTTTTGTATAATTAAAAATAAAGTTAAATTGGTAATTAGATGGTCTAGTTCTTTCTGAGTTATTTCATTAAATATTATTTTATACACATTGATTAAATGCTAGTGTTAGATATTTTAGAACATTTTTGAAGTAAAATGATGTATATAATTTATAATCTGTTCTTAACATTTTATGACAGATAAAACCAACAATAATGGTGGCAACGGCAGTATAACTATAACTAGACTGCGAACAAAATGCTGTTGGAGGCGTGGCTTACCAACATTGGAATCCTCTAGCTTTCCCTCTCTACCGTCATTTTAGATTGCCTCTCCTCCATCGTGCAGGCTGCATTGGTCATATTTCATTCACTGTTACATTCACTCATTGCATTTTCTGCCAAATCACTGCGTTGTTCCTCAGGATTTAAAGAAACTATGATTTGATCTATTTGTTGATCGATTGTGAGGTCATGTCTGAGGTAATTATTTTCTGTTAACTTTGAAAATCAAAACAGTATTAAAGTATACTCGTTTCATGTGGTTGGCGCTGTTGCATGCAGGAAGGGGGGGGTGGGAGTTACATGATGCTTGGATGGCGAGAAGGGGAGAAGGTTCTCCTCATGCAAGCGCACACCGACCATAGTTTGTTTGAGGTCTACCTGTAATTTGGTAAGAGTGACTTGAGAGGAGCTGCTATGTAGTGACCACAGAGTGAAAGAAAAGCACTGCTTTAGCTGTACTTATTTTAGTAAATCACATATGGAAGCCAGAACATTGGTAGTGTATCATCAAGAAATCAAAGATTTGTATGTAGTATATTGCAGATGAGACAAATACATGGTCTACGTGGGGCAGATTTCACAACTGATATACACAAAATCTCATTATGGGTTCCATTTATGTAGAAACTTTTTTTCCCCTCAGAGCATATCGTCCTGCCATGTACCGCCGAGACACCCGCCGACACTGCTACCCTGAAAGGGACCACCAGATGAGAGATGATATGAAAAGATAATGGAGATGAAATGGAAGGACAGAAAATTCAGGGGATGTAATTAACCTACTCAACATTCGCCTAGCGACCCGGGAAAATCCCCCCAAAAAACCGATGTGTCAGGTAGGTTGGCCACGGGAATCGAACCCGGGCCTCCCGAATGAGGGCCACGGACGAAACCGCCTGAACCATCCCTCTTGGTTAGTTAGTTAGTTAGTTTTTATTCATCCTTTTGATCATATTACATGATATAGGACACGTCAAGTACTTATAACTAAAAATTATACAATATACATATATATAACACAAGTTTGGAATGAAAATTCAACTGTATGTACAGTATAATGATAATGATGATAGTAATAATAATAATAGTAATAATAGTAATAATAACAATAATAATAATAATAATAGTAATAATAGTAATAATAATAATAGTAACACTTCCTTGTGAATATATCTTTATTCTTATGTGTTTTTATATCAAAAATCAAGACTATTTTGCATAAAATGTGAATATGATAATAATAAACCCTGGTGCGACAGCCTTAAGATGGCCAAGGCCTACCAACCCGACTGCCAGCCTTACGCCCACTTATGCAAGGCAGAGGTGGGCAATCATCCAACTTACACATTGTAAGTCGCCATTAAGGTAGTTGTCTCATGTGTTTATGAGAACTCCTAAGTGGTTTACCGGGAAAAAACACGAGTGTGTTGGAGAATTGTGTCATGTCGGCACGTTAGCCATAGTAGCTCAAGGGTTAGAGCAGCTGTCCGGCAACCAAAAGATCCGTGGTTCAAATCCCGGCTGTGGCATTGAATTGTTCATTTCAACACCTTTAATCATAATATTTCAACAGTTTCAGCAATTATGAAAGGATTTTAATGGATGAGACATTGTAGAGAATGCAAACTAGAATACTTTAAAAAGGTGAAATGATAAGATAACATTTTTTATTAATTTTACTTTCATTCTCAAAACATTCAGTGATCCTTGAAATGAAAATTATAAAATTTTCATCAGTTTCTTACTTTCATATGTATATATTTCATTTATTTCATACAAGATATATACAAAAATGTTATTATTTTAAACATAGTTTTTAGAAATAGCTGTGATCTTATTGTTACATAAATAAATAGATTGTGCAGTTAATATTCAGTTTGATAAAAAGCTTATAAATGATGGAATGAAAAACTGGATGCGGTGAAGAACATATAAATGCAAATACATAAATATTTACATACATACATTCATACATACATACATGCCCACATGTACACTAATGAAATAGGAAAATGTGAAAGGCAAATAGGCTCTAATGGCCAAGAGTCACTCTACACACATGCATAATTGAAGAATATTTCTGGTTAACAGCTCTCATTTTAACAGTCATACTCTTTGGGTATTCAAAGTTTTGTGTTCATCGTGCAATGAGTGATAATGTACATATCTTTCATTATGCTTGGTTATTCAGCATATACTAAATTTAATATTGTATCGTGCTTTAAAATTACATTTATACAAAATAAGCTTACATGTCACAACTTAAAGGGAAATATAAAGGACTTATGTAATACCAACTGTGGATAATAGCAACAGAGGGAAATATTATGCATAGTGAAGAAGGTTAAATAATTATCTTAGCTGATAAAAATATTTTGTTTTTCACAGTATGCGACTTATACATAATTTTTTGAGGGACTAGTTCTGGGAGCTGTTACTTCCATTTTCAATCTCGAAGGTCTGACTGTCATCTATTGTTGCCTGCAGTCTTCTCTCTGATGGTAGATCTATGAACATCTTTACCAAATTACTGACTGCTGGGATTTCAAAGTTCATTACTCTGTCTTTATATTTCCCTTTTAAGATATTCTCCTGCATTGTCAGTTTGTTATGGTTTATTACACCCTTTTATAATTTTGGATTTGGTTCATGGTTATGGTTTTGGTTCCAAAAGTCAAATGCTACAGTTAATTTATCTTCCTGTTTCAATTTGATGTTTCTAAAATGTTCTTTGACTCTAGTTTTTGATTTCATTTAGTCTGCGCCAAAATATACAGTATTGGAAATTATGTTACTTTTATTGTCATTACCTTATGTATCGAGATGATAGTGTAAATGTTCAAAATGTGCTCCACTGTGCTGTAGCCAATGTTCATAATGATGAAGTAAGTTTTCCAACATATTCTGGAATGCAGGTTGCTGCAGAGTCCCTAAGAACGAGGCGATCTTCTGACATAATACAGATACAGTTTTGGGTGGATCTGGACAATTGAAAACTTTCTCTTTTAACATTCCCCACATATAAGCATCAGGTGGTGTGAGATTGGGGGAATATGATGCGTAGAAGAACTCAGTCCTGCGGAAAATTACTCGTCCTGGAAATATTTCTTGCAGCAGAGCCATAGACTGTTGAGCAATGTGGCAGTTCATCCCACCTTGTTGGAACCACTGTCTATTCATCTGCATGTTATTGACATGACAAAACCTTCTTAGGTCCTGAATAAATGGCCCGATCACCATGTTAACAATATTGTTTTGCCACTAACTTTAAACTTGGTCCGCCTTGATAACTGTTTTTGTATAAGCGAAAATAATACTCCACTAGTTTCCTCTGAGAACCATTGTCACTTCCAATCACAGAGCACAACATTCTTTACACAACTAACTATGCATCATGGTGATGTAACTACATGCAGACACTCAGGCATGCGCACTGCGCAAAAGTGAGTACTATATATTTTGGCTCATACCATAAAACTCAAATCCAAAATTATTAAAAGGTGTGATAAACAGTAACAAACAGACAATATGGGAGAATATCTCAATATGGAAATATAAAGACAGAGCAATAAACTTTGAAATCCCACCAGTCGATAATTCAATAAAGAACTTCATAGTTCTACCACCAGGGAGACAACTACAGGCAACAACAGACGACAGTCGAACCTTCAAGGTTGAAAACGGAAGCAACAGCTCCTGAAACTAGTCCCTTAAAAATCAAAATGTTATTGACGTAGTGTGTAAAACCAACTAAAAATAGTTTTATCAATTAACCTGGATGTTACTGTTATTAAATTCCTGCAAACACACATAATTCTCTTAGCCTTAACTGTATTTGCATCAGTGAAAAAATATCTACAATTTTCTTCTAACTGATTTGACTCAGAACATAAAACATTTAATGATCACAACATGATAACAAGTTACATCTAACTAATGTTAAGATATTAAGTTTGTTGTATTCATAATTAATGATATTTTTGAAATTATGATATGAAATGCTCCTTGGATTCATTCCAAATTTTTTAATTTGATCTTAATATATAAACATAAATAAATTGTTATACAAACATTCCTTAATTTTTATAGTTCAATAGAAAGAAATATATTTGTATATTAATATTAAACTAAATCTAAAATCTACAATTTTCTCCCACAGACCGAATGGTATCTTTGATTTAATTTGATTTGATGTAATCTCTTTGTTCCCAAGTGTTCCAAGAGACAAACTCATGGAGTACATGCAAATATGACTTCAGTCCCTACAACTTGACCAAAACATCATAGAGGAATACCTTCACTTAACAAATATTTGCAATGAACAGTCCTTTTTTACATTCAATAAAAAGTTTTTCAAACAAAAATCAGTACTATCTATGGGCAACCCATTGTCCCATTTTTGGCAGACTTCTTCATGAGCTTTTTGGAAACCCATATCACAAAGGCATTCCCACTAATTTTCAAACATTGGTATAGATATGTGGATGACATTTGGGCAATAGTAAATGAGAAATACGTGGATGATGCATTAAAACTACTAAATTTACAAATCCTGCAATAAAATTGTCCATAGAAAAAGAGACAAAGACAAACAGTGAAATCTCTTTCTTAGATTTCAAACTTACCAGAAAATATACAAAACTTGAATTTGGCATACATAGGAAGGAAACACACACAGAAAATTTCATAAAGCAGATGGATATAACCCAAGACAACACAAGTATGCTGTTATTCAACAGTTTAACTTACAGGCTGGTTAATGTACCTTTAAATAGATGAAGTATATATCAAAGAGTACAATAAATATCATTCACATTACAGAATACAATGGATTCAGTGCTGAATTGGGTCAAAAGAAAATTGATAAATTCAAAGCAAAAACTTGTAAGTGGAGTTAAAGTAAATACAAGGTTGACTCATTTGCCTAATTTTAGTAACAATGGCACTCCACTTTCTGAAATACTTCTCTTTTTATTCTATTCATACAGAAAATTTACATATCATCCCAGAGCTACACACTCTTTTCCAAACAGTCTTCAAACAGCACAATATTACTTTGGCCCCACAGAACAAATTTAGTGTACAACACCTTTTGAAATCACATAATACAAGGAGATACCCATAGACAAAAAAATTCAGGTGTGTGTGGGTAAACTGCAAAGGCTGTGACATCTTTTACATTGGAAAAAACAAAAAGGAACTTAAACATTAGGCTGAAAGAGCATTTAGGAACATCAGGAACAAAGAAATAGATAAATCGGCGGTAGCATACCATTTTTGGAAGGAGAATCATGATATATAATGAGAAATCCACTTATTAAAACGTGTCCAAGGTCCAGCTGCATTAACCACGTGGGAAAAAAATCTTCATAAAGAAATATGAAAGAAAATTCTTTAATTTCGACACTATCTTTGAAGAAAACGCAAACTTCAAGTTCATCAAGATACCGACAGCGACACACCTATAGCCTCCAAGGAGTTCACCAAACCAAATTCATTAGTCAATAACAGCTGATGATGTTAGAAAGATCCTAACGAAACGCGTTCTAGGTAAATACTAGCAATAAGTGGAGCATTGAGTATTAGTTCGACTCAAAATTATAGTAATTTTGTGCTTCAGTGCATCACAGTTCTGACACATTGGAATATTTGTATATGTTTATTTAATTTTCAACTGTTTCAAGCGAGTAATGGAAAATAATTTAAACAGAAGTTCTCTTTTAAGCTTATTGATGGAAATTGTTTCTTCACACTAGCTGTATACAGGTGAAGATTTGGATAGATATCTATAATATATATAGATATATCAATTAACTTAAATAATCAGAGTTAAATGATGAAGCCTGGGATTCTAGTACTGATAATAGTAAGTTGCCACAAACAATGCATCTCGAATACGAGAGCCCTAGTGATTTACCAGGAAAATATAGGAGTCAAATGGAGAATTTAGTATTATGACAGCATGTTGGTCAGTAGCTCAATGGGTAAGAGCAACGTGGATGGAAATCAGAAGATCTGTGGTTCAAATCCTGGCCATGGCACTGAATTTTTCAGTTTGACTATCTAACCTAAGAACAATCTTTTTTTAACTGCTGCAATACATTTTTTAAATCCATGATTTTTTAAGCTCTTCTGGAATTTCAAACTCATAAGCTATAAACTGTTCCAAGGAGCATCTTGAACAATGTAATATATTAAAAAAAGAGCGAGAGAGAGAGAGGGAGGGGGAGAGGGGGGAGAGGGGGAGAGAGGGGGGAGA